>BJKM01000671.1:0-200000 GCA_015082035.1 Chaenogobius annularis
TTTTTTTTTTTTTTTAAACCATGATGTTTTGCTGCCATCCGGAAGTCATTTTCAATCTGAAGATGCCGCTCTGAGCTTCTGAGAGTCTTTGTTTAACTGTTAGCCTTGTTATGGATCGCTCTGTTGTTCTCTGTCCGCCTCCACCTCACAGCTGTTATTTACCTTATTAACAATGACCGGCGAGATTTCTCACTTGTCCAAGGTTTGACGATGCTGTTGTACATAGGAGGTAGATTGGGCTTTAATCTGATAATTCTGTATTTTATTTAAGTTTAATACTGTGCCGTGGAACAATGAAAGCAACATCATCTACATGAAGACAGGCAGGTATAGAACAGCCACCGGAAATGTTACGTAATGCACCTTTATGTGTACTATGTATCCCCCTGCAAAAAATTGGGGGCACAAGAGACAGTTTTCCTGATTGATTAACACAATATTTCTATCAGAAACATCTAAAGGGGGAAGCCACAATGGCTGAACACAATCATTGCTTGGATTTGCTGCATTTCAAAAATAAATGCATAAAATCTGAACGTAAAACGAAGTCGTAATAACTGCCACCCCGATCTTTTCAGGTGCCAATCAACCAATGGTCATTATTTTGCATTAACGTTATTGTCAACAACTCAGATTTATAGTCCACGGTTTATGGTTTATTTTCCCTTTTTTCTTACCTTTTACTCAAGTAACAGAGAACAGTCTTGCGCACCTCTCTCACAGAAGTAGCAGTGGCCCCACAGGCAGCAGTAAGGGAAGCGTGGACACGTCGAGATATTTACATACAGTCAGACAGACTTCCTGCTATTGTCAGCCGCTGCTCGTTGATGTCAGATCCACTCCTTCCTGTGCAGAAGGGAGAACGCCATGCTATGACAATGGGCTCAAAACAGGACAAAGAGGAAATGTTTAAATTTAGGCCCCCTCTTGCCACCATCTTGCCTCCTCTTTCTCTCGATGGGCAACGACGTGGCGTTCAAGCTGTTTTTTAGTAAATTCCTTCGGTTTCCCCCAGAGCGCCCTCTCCCCATTGTGTCGTCTCAATGGAAGGATTTTCACATTCAACACAAATCCCAAAGGAAGATCAACCAGTGAGACCAAGGTTCAGTCAATAACTCCATGCTCTCCATAGAAATGAGAAGTGCTTTCCTAAATAGGTCATACGTCGAGTAAATAGTCAACAGAGGAACACAATTGAATTAATCAGAATACATTTGACTCAGCACGAGGCAAACTTCTAAGGAGGAAAACTTACTCTGTTTATATGATACTGTATCATAAAAAGCACAAACTTTGGCATCTGTTCAAGTTAATTAAAACGGGGGGCATTGAAGGGGTAACCACAACAGGAGGTTTCCCAGGACCTCAAAAAAGAAAGAGGCCCCCAATACTGTCTCAGTGATGTGATTGATGGCTTACACTGAGTAATAAAAAAAATTTGGAGCGTTACATTGAGAAGAGGTTAATACAATATTTGAAAAACTTTGATAGAAGATTTAAATGTAATGGTAAGTATGAACTTTATTTACATTTCATGTTTATTGATGCCCACTTTGTCTTTACAAATGTCAAAAACATTGTAGTGAAGGAGATTTATCAGTGCTTTTTCCGTTCCTTTTGACATTTTCCTTGTCACTGACTGGGTACAGGGCTTAAATTTATATTCCATTTGCGAGGAACGCATTCCCCTGCCTCTCGATTTTTGAGAGTAAAGGATGCAGGAAAGATTTAGTTGGATCCAGACACTTTCTGAAATGACAATGCAAGTGATCTGGCAGCAGTTGTTCCTGTTCATGTCACCATTTCAAATATGTTCCTGAAAGGATCGATTTACAAATGTAAGCCCTGGTACAAGTTTTATGCAATATATGGTATTCGTACAGGCTTGGGATTGGCCCAAGTATTACAACACACTGCATTTTTAGAACGTCATTAGGGACCAGGGACTCCTCACAAAAGACATGGTTATCATCCCTAATTATAGTAGGCCAAAATCATATCTTTTAAAAAAAATTTCTATCCTTTTAACAACATTTTTAACACCTTGTTTTTGCATGCCTTTATTTGATCATAGTTTGTATAGTATAGTTTTGTTTATTGTTGTTTTAAGGTGTATTATACCTAGTTTGAGGATTTTGTTCACTGACAATGGCAATAAAATTCTGATTCGTTTCACATGGAGTACAGTGTATAGCAATATCAACTAAATATATAAGTAAAAATAGATAAAACATTTTCCAATTTAAATTTAAATATGACGCATTTAAAAACAAAGTGCTGCACAAAATAAAGTATCTGGATGCCATTCCTAACCAATTTCTGGTGACTTGCGAGGATTAAGCTCTTATTTCGGTAAACATTATTAATCTTTCTTGTCTATTTTGTCCATGTGAGCATTTATTTGTCATATTTCACATAATTTTTCCTCACCCTTATTTAAATAGCTTACACTGCTTTAGGAACAAAACAGTTTAAGTCCAGCCTAATTCCCACTTAAAGTGCGTATGAATTAGGACTATGTGTGGTGTATTTATACCTGCTGTAAATATAAATGATAGTTTTACACCAATCAAGTGGCTATTAGTGGAGAAAAGTTGAAAAATCTGTATAAAATAACAGGAAGTGACATCACACCAGGGACACTCAAAGTTTATGCATAATTTACACAAAAGAAACAACAGAATAAAGGTGCAGTCATATAGATGTATTTGTCAAAGTGGTCGCTGGGTATTTTCCTAGTGTGATGTCATCAATTACAACCAGGAAGTAAAATTATAAACCTAAAAGACATTGATATTCAGGGACACATTTGAATTTTTTTTTCTTCTTTTTTTTTTTTTTTTAAGCGAAATGTAAAATATATTTATCTCAACTGCATTTTGGTTCAATGACTGGTCGAACCTGTCAGAGGCCCTTTCATTTCCAAAACTCAAACGCGGACTTGCACATCACTCCGCCTTCAGCCGTAAACAAACTGCGGGTATTTCACTGAAAGGTGTGTCCCCGGTCTCTGCTCGTGCGTGTGCGACTCTTGTGGTGTCTGCAGCCTCTCTCCGGTCTGCGTGACAGCCTTTATCACAAATCACACACTGTCGGCGTCTGCTGCGTCTGCTGCGTCTGCTGCTGCTGCTGCTGCGCACGGGGGCCAAGAGTTCACGGCTCTGTGTCCCCCCCCCAACGGCTCCTGCGCAACTTTCTCTCACAGTTTGATGATAGCTGGCGGAGAGGAGAGGAGAGCCTCACCGCCACATGTGATCCGCTCTGAGTGGCTGCCCTCGGCATAACTTCGGACTTAACTCATGGATAAAAGTTTGTAAGGCGCCGCGTCCACCGGATACGCTTTGGCCCGGTGCGTAAAAGTCGGTTCGCTCTTGGCGCTGCGGGGCGGAGATGGCTTTCTTTTGAGGGTGAGTTCACATCGCAGCAACGTTTAGTGAGTTTATGTCGCTGTCATAGAATGTGTTGTGGAAGGATGGGTTTCCTGGTTGACTGATCTTGCAAAGTGGTGGAAACATTTACGCGTAGCCCGCTCCGTTCATTTATACCGTCAAACTTGACCAGGAAACGGCGGAGAAGTACGTCTCTTTTACTTTTGCTTTAATTCACACTTCATCTGAAGTGTCACTGGAAAGTCTGGGCCGTGTCGCCTCTTTGTGTTACTCATGCAGTCTTTAAAATGCTCAGTATCTTCTTTGTACCTTCCTCAAGCCGAAGTTTAAGTATTTTTTTAGTCTCAACACAGTGCTTTTTATGGACTCTGCAAGTACAAGTACAAATACGTAACGTTATTGCATATTTTGAAACTTTTTGAAACAGTTTTATTAATTGCCTGAGCAGTGTATTGGCTGCCTTTGCATCCTCTCTCTCTCTCTCTCTCTCTCTCTCTCTCTCTCTCTCTCTCTCTCTCTCTCTCTCTTCTCTCTCTCTCTCTCTCTCTTTCGGAGCATCTGATGTGAACCCCGTGACGTCATTATTCCTGGCCTGAAATAGGCGATATCCCAGTAGTGAGTGTTTCCATGGTAACTCTGCCTCCTGGTTTAATGGTGGTCAGAGACTGAAATAATTACTTTGAAGAGGATGGACCGGATATGAGGCGCTGGGCAGAGTTCACTCAGGAGACAGTGTTTTGTGAAACGTACCAGAGTGTATTGTTTATTCTCATTTACTCACCTGCTGAAGTAAATGCAGGAGCGGTGTAAATACCATGGATTTAATTACACAATACATTTGACATACTAAGCTTCTAGATCTCTAAATAAACAAATAGTAACACTGTGTTTGTGGCTCAGGTGAGAGAGAGGGGCAAACACATGATGGAGAGCTGACACGGAGGAGAACGAGCATGGAGCTGACAGACAGCTCTGCCCTGGAGAGCACCAACCCAAATGGGTTTGTCAACAAGGTCTTTACTGTGTCTCTGGACGTGGCCAATGAGAGCAGCTCTATTTGTGTTCAGGAGTCTGCTCCCTCAGAGGGGCCAGGGGACAGTCCTGTCAGAGACAGACAGGAGGTGAACCGCAGGCCCCGCACCACAGGGGGCATCTGGAGAATCCTGAACCGAAAGAGAGCCGTCCCAGAGCTGGACAGACGGCCTCATTCCATGATCCTGCCCGGAGAAGCTGCCATCCCCAAACTCTCGTTTGCTGACAAAGTCCGCTCTTTCAAAAAACTCAAATCCCCCTCTGTGTTCAGAAGTAAAGGGAAGTTGTCTTCTAAATTCAGCAGCTCTTTGGTGGACGAGGAGTCTTTTTGTCATGACATTGGCACGCCTCAGCAGCACAGCAGGAGCACATTGCGGCACCGGGGCAAAAGGCACTCATACGCTGGATACACAGTCGACTTTGACTGTTCATTTGAAGATCTGGACCTCACTGCTCCTCCAGAGACCAGTCAGCCCTCTGTTTCAGACTCTGCTGTTCAGAATGGAGTTAAACCTTCAGACAGAATCTGTTACACTAAAAAAAACCATAACAATTCATCCAACAGTAACAAAGCGCCCGGATGTGAGGAGGCGATCATCAGAGACAGTCCCAGGACCCACCGAGGTGCAGGAAGGAGACACAAAGACGTGTGGAGTTACCTGCGAAGGATTTCCCTTTTGGGAAAGGCCAGTGCGGCCTACTCAGAGAGGAGCTTTGACTCCGAGCTGCACTCTCTAGACAAAACACTGGACTCAGACTTTGGGTCTGTAGACTTTGAGACGGTAAAGGACTTCCAGCAGCCTCTGCCTAAGAACTCAGAAACCAAGGGCCACTTTGGGGGACTATTCAAGTTTTTCAACAATGTAGCAGAAACGGCCCGAAAATGGCGGACCACAACTCGCTCTTTCTCTCCTCCAGAGGGAGAGAAGACTCCAGTGAGCACCCCGCGAGCCCCACCACGCACAGCCAACAACATCCACAGTGTGTCCCTGTCCATCCACACAGACGCACCTGCGTCTTCACACACCAAATCCTCAGGCAGCTTCAGCAGTGAGGCTACGGGACGTCCCAGAAAAGGCTCTAACAAACTTACCAAGACCCAATCAGGATCTCATGCTCTTAACGGACTTCAAAACCAACACAAAGAGGAATATAACATAGTGCAAAACGGTGCAGACTATAAAACAGAAGCAGAGGTCATTGTGGATCCATTCAAGATGCAGGAGGAAAGGGCCGAGGGACAGACAGGAAATGAGCAGGATTCCAGCCATGCTCCACCTGTCACCACAGAGATACAGGAAGTAAATGTCCAATCACAACACAGCGACAAAGACAGTACGACCAATAGTGTCCCAGCGTCCGACTCTACTGAAGAAATATTTAAGGTATGTGCCCTAAAATGAATGTGCAAGTCATGTTTGATTTCGTTTGGTAAAGTAGCAATATCGCTGTGCAATATTGACCACATTCATGCAATAACCATAACCTCATCTCATTGCAGCTTCTCACATCGTTAACATCAACAAACCCATTGTCTTTGCTGCAAATATACTTCAAAACATGACTCAAACGTTACTCACAGAATTTGCCCTTTTACTTTTATTTGGATATGACACTGCAAATGAGTAAATACAGTAGAAGTTGTAATAGTAGCATTATTAGTAGAACCTGTTTTCTCATGCAAAATATTATGGTAATAGCAGCACACAAAGAGAAGTAGAGCCTTGTACTTTAGTCATAGTGCAGTTAGTACTTTCTGAGTGCATATGCATTTGGAGTATTTCCTCCTCTGCTTACACTTTATGCTTTGTAACAGTTCCTGACCAAAAAACAAGAATAATTCCTGAATAGCTCTTTCTGTTGGCGTTTGTGTTCACACGCACACTCAAATCTGATAGGTAGCTGATTTCTGTTGTGTGTCTGGTGTGAGTAATCTGATTTCTGTCTGATTGTTCACACCTGTGCAAATTTTTACAAGGAACATTATGTAAAAAAATAAATAAATAAAGCAATCACAAACTAAAAAGAGAAAATGTTGAAGATTGAAAGAGTTACTTTAAACTCCATTGTCGTCTACCTTCCAAATACAACAGTAATTCTGAAAAGACACTTTCGCTTGTGCATGTATAACCAAACACCTATAATCAGATCTATTTAGTTAGTGATCGGATTAATCTAGTTTTCTGATTTTGACTGGTCATGTAAATGTTCCCATGATGTGTGTTATAGGTGTGTCTTATTAAACTGTCGAGTCGCATCAGATAAACAAAACAAAACTATTCAATAATAATAATAACGACACACCTACTATTAAGGACCTGCGCAAGACATATTCGACTGTCCTTTTGCTCCCTCTATTGGCTTTCAGAGGGACTGCGGTTTCACAAAAGCGGTTCGTCCTGTGTTATATGACGAGACCAAATGCCTTTCTGTATTTTCCCATGTGTGTCTGTGGCAGCCCTGGAGGTTAGTGAGGCAGCCTTCGCTTCTCACTTCACTGAAAAACATTAGTCACCCACCCCCCCCCCCCCCCCCTCCCTGTCGCACCACCAAGTCAGGACACGTTAGCCCAAACTCCCCATGACGAGATGCAATGTGACATCTCGGGACTCAGCACACTCGCATTGGGCCTGATTATGCAAGTGCGGAAAACTGTATTTGAATTGGTTCTGTTAAGTCGGCCTATAGTTTTATGAAAGTTTAGGTAGTAGCATTAGTAGTAATAGTAGCTGTTGTAGATATTAAAATGATGTTTGAAGCCAGGTTTAATCTTAAAATCTTAAATTGGCGACAGTGCCAAATAAGCTTGCAAATGCATTGGGTATATGCTGAGCGTGAAGCTGTATTTATATGCAGTACCAGAACTTACACTGTTACTACGTTCCTTGTGACATGATACAAATGGATAAGAATGAAAACTCTGCTGGTGTATTGAGTTGTAATACATACGTGTTCATTTGTTGAACGACCCGAGAGATTTCAGCCAAAAAAAGCCTGAAATAAAGAAAAATGATAAGACACGTCTAGCTAGTGTCAGAAGTCATGTGTATTTAGTCCCAAACGAATAGCGGAGGGTGTTGAGAAGTAACTACATACATGTACAGAAAATACTTTGAGCTACTGTATTACAGCACAGTTACTCTTTTATTTGTTGGTATTCAGAATACAGTTTCTTAAAATCAGAGGGAAACATCACTTCATCTGCCATTTCGGCTTTGAACAACACAGTAGTAAGAAAAAAAAGGAAACATCACTCCTCTCGAGAATCTGTGTGTGATTTTTCCTCGTCTGATCAGTGATAAATGAATCCATAACAAACGGTGCCATAAACATGACGCTGTTTTATTGATCCGACATTTTTGTATAATATAATTGAACTCAATGTGAAAGTATTATAAATATTCAATAAGGAGTACTCCAGTTGGACCATGTAATGGAATAAGTTACAAAAAGCAGGTATTCTGTATTCTTCCCAGCGCTGGGCATTCAAACCACTGTGTAGATGATATAATGGAATAACGGGTCATTTACAACATACATTATTGTGTCACAAAAAATTAGAATAAGATGCTAAAAATTACTACTGATTTACAATTTGGAGTCACTGACCGAATTGTATCTTCTCCCCATTCCAAAAGTATATTTTTGTCCCTGATTGTGAGCCAAAGCCTGAGTGTCTGTGCCAATCCCAGCTGTGTGAGCAGATTGCCCTGCAGACAAGCAGCTCTGTCAGACACCTTTGCCCCACCGCGCATCACTCCAGCCTGGACCGCTCGTCCAGACCGATCCGCCTTCGCCCTCGTCCCGCCTCAGCCGTCCTGGACCTCCGAAGACCTGAGGCGACCCGGGACTACTACAGCCACTACAGCGAGGTGGGCTCTCTGTGTCGGAGGAGGAGAAGACCGGCTCCCAGCGTGCACCTCTCCCCGGGGCAGAAACGGGCTGCTGCTCGAACCAGGCCCTGTTCTGTCATAGAGACCAGTGTTACTAGGGAGACGCAGTTCACCGAGCTACACCACAGAGTAAGATGTCCAGCAAACAAACATGAGAAAAGCTTTTTCTGTTCCACAGTAGGGAAATGGCAAACATAGGATTTAGTATGTAAATTAGAGATGTATCGGTTTGTCATGATATCAGAAAATTGCACTTTTTGGCATGTCGATTATCGGCCCTAAATCTACTGCATATATACACTGTATGTATGATCTGGGCTGACCAGGAGCTTAATGAAAGTCATAAAGGTTTTATAACTCCTAAATATGACGCTGCTCTGCTCCTTTATGAGTTAGTTGTGAAACAGGATTATGGATGTCTAAAGATGAATTTCTATAGATTGTTTTCACTAGTTTTATTATTATCACTAATCATATAGACCGTAATTAAGTTAATTTAAGTAGTCATTTCAAATTATATACTTTGAAGAAAATTATGAATAATAAAATAATAAGTCTTACTTAGCAGTCCAAAAATACTGGCTGAGATCTGCATTCTTAAATATTGGTATCAGCCCCGACCATGAAAAAAACAAACATATCAGACCATTTGTAATGCAAATTTTATGGAAATAAATATGTTTCCCAAATGCAAATACTGTATATATTTATCATCTTAATCTTATATTAACACAAGTTGAAAACAATGTGACAATTATTATTACCCAGGATCAAAATTATTGTCAACTGCTCTGTTGTTGACACATGTCCAGAGCATTTAAAATGTGATTTTGAATTTGATTTGCTTTGAGTACATTTTTAGATGAAATGTGTTACACTAGTCATCTCTCTCCACAAATAGCCCAGTTCTGGCCATGACAATTTTAGCATCTTTACCCCATTGGCTGTGTGTTTTTACTCACGGTCTGTCTGAGGCCAGTGAATGAATCATTTTGGTTTGGATTTCAAAAGCAAACAGAAGCTTTTGTATACAAGAAAAAAATTACAAGTCCCGTTTAGTATGTAGGCCAAGTATGTAGTATGTAGTACCAAAACAATACTGTACGTCTGTTATCTTTTAGAACGGAGCAGAGCATCTCCAGCAGTCTCTGTTTGCAGATAAAAATAGCTCAAACCCATTATGAGTCTACAAGAGTTTTTGAAGGGCAGTTTATGGTACTAACCCAGTATTTATGCTGCAACAATGCATGCATGCTCTGCCCCATTTACAATGTACTTCTGGGTTTTCCTCAGTTAACCTCCTCCTACTTTGCCTTGCTTTCTTTTTTGTAGCTTTTTCAGTCTGTCTTTGTGGTCAATTTTTCTGCCTCATCGCATCCATGAGCGCTACCTCTCGTTGCCCCCAAACGCCGTGTGTGTTTGTTTTAACCTGGGATAGTCCGGGCTGGTTTAATATATGTTCTGATCTGGTTTGGCTTCAGGGCGTGCACATAGAGGCACCAGAACAGGCTTGTGGTACATTTATTTACAGTAAAAAGGGGGCAGTTATGAAGACGTTGGAAGAAGCCAGTGTAGGACTTGACAAGAACGAAACTAGGGCGGGACTTACCCATGACCTAAAGAACTATGTCTAAACTTGCAGATCTAATCTAGCTCTAAAATGTTAAAGTCTTTAGGTGGTTCAAACTAGGATTAAACCCGGTCTAAAAGAAGAATAGGTTGCGTTTACGTTGTAGATATTTTCAGATGATTCACTGTTTCTGAAACAAGTGAGTCCTTTCGACATTAGTCCAGTCTTTGGAGCACTATAATGGCATCGCTTTCTGAAACCATTGTGAAAAAAAAAAATCATCTCTTTGTTGCTTATTTATGCCGACAGAGAAGACGTTGAACTTTCTGTCAATTTTTGTTTTATGTGGATCGGTTCTGTAATTACTGGGATATATGAACCATAAACCAGGACAACCATCTGCAATTTGACAGGTAGCCAATTCCACCAAACAATTCTTACCTGTTCTCCTGCTAAATTATTAACCATAGGCATTTAAGAATGTTGTAATGTCATGTGAACGCAATTTATCAACCACATGCACGACTAATAAGAGGACCAAACCAGATTTTCTTCTTGAATGCGCTTGTTCACTTTGTGTCTGTGTGTAATAGTATACTGAGCTCTGCATTTGGGGCATGAGCGGATCCTAACTGTTGAGTTCCTTTAGGCCTTGTCCCGACCCCCTGGGGTGTCCCCTCTGGAGCCCCCCCTCAAAACTTCCCTCCAGCGCTGCCGCTCTCTGCCTCTGCCCAGCAGCACTTTCACAGCCCTGGCTCTGCGACTCCCGCAATCAGGTAGAATTTGTAGATTCCACGATATCATTTATTTCTGTGTGTTTTTTAACTTGATCTTTTTTTTTTTTTTTTAAGAAATTGGACAATCCTCATCCGTGCGGCTAAGATCTGGAAGCTGCAGGAGAAGACGACTTTTGAGACCGGGGTCCGAGCCACTGCAGGTCAACATAGTGAGTCATTTGATGTCTTTATTACTTTACAGTTACTACACATAGGCCTGTATTTTTATTGATCAATATTTATAGATCCCACACCAATATTTGCATACTGTTTACAATTGCGTCATGTTTGTTGTTGCTTTGTATTGTTATTTTTCTGTCCATGTGGGGTGTTTGATATGGAGACACCATGTTGTTTTACTAAAGTGGTCGTACCTGATTGCCTATGTAATTGAGCATAATAAGTTTTGTCCTTTTACAGTGATAATAGGAAAAGTTCTCTTTGCGTCAAAATGAGACCGCTGTGTGCTGTCAACATCTAATTTAAAATGTTTTATCATCCACTTTTAGCATGCTAGTTGTTGTCAGCTTTACTGTGCTTTATTCTGAGTTGTGTGAATGAATGTTAGCGTATTATAGCCAATATTTTGCTGAACTTGTAAAAAAAAGTGAGGATTATTGATTTTGAGTCAGACACGTTCGAATAAAGGGGTTACGGAATGACCTTTATCTTCCATTACGACATCCTGATGTTTAAGCCTTAACTTAACGCCTTACATGGTGCACATATTCTTAGAAAAATAAATGTCTAAATCAAAACGAGGGCTATCTTATCTTTTACATAACTCCATGCACTGTACTCTGATGTAACTGTGCTCGGGAAGTGACTCCAGTTTTGCTCAAATTGGTGCTTTGATGTGCCACGAGGCCTTGGGGGATTTTTAGTGGAAGGAAACGCACAGTAACTTGAAACATCCCCACTTCTGATCCTTATTGTTTTCACCTGATGCTGCCAGCTTCTTTGTTTCAAGAGCCAATACTTGTAAAATACCCGGGGATTAGCTCAGTTTATGTACTTTAAGTCAGACACTAGATTTAATGGGAACAGCCTGATTATTGTCTTGTTTTGTATTGGTGGAAACATGTTTAAGATTAAAGTTAATGCCACTAAGCTAAAGTATAACTCTGGTTTAGTCTCAGACAGGCCTTGTTCAGACCTGGTTAAGACCAGAGTGGTGCTGCATTCATGTGGTCCTCGGGAACTCGGAAAATGCACATGAACACTTGCACAAATCAGGGAAGAAACTCAGGAACTCAGGTCAAAAGCTGCTGCTTGTCTTCCACACCTGACTTTATCAGCTGTGGAGACAGACAAAATACGCAGATATGACAAGAAAGATCCGACAATATTGTTAACATATTACTGATGTAACTTACTTAAGCAAAAATTATAAGATGTTTTGTATCTGTTTTGTATCTGTATTTGTATTTGTTTTTGTTAGCATTTGAGAAGAATAACAAAAACAAATCTGATTTGTTTTTGTTATTCTTCTCAAATGCTAACAAAAACAAATCAGTGTTATTGACAAAAATCCTCAAAATGTTGCATACAAGATGTTCTTAGTTGAGAGAATAATATTTTATATAATATTTACCCACAGCCTGGTCAAAAGTAGTGTAATATTCTAATGCTTTACATTCATTAGTAATGTGCTTTCCAAGCACACTCTGGGAAGAGCGCTCTAATTGACAGCATTTGCTTTATTATACAAAGAGGGGAAACAGTGGCTCAATGGTTCTAGCACTTGTCCAACAACTCAAAAAAACACGCTCTGACCAGTGCAGGCTGTTGTTTTGTCCTTGGGCCCTTTACCTACCGTCCCTGTGTTTGGATGGGATGTGAGTGATTGTTCGGATAACGCAGATTGGCAGCTTCATTTCCATCAGACTTCCCCAAGGCAACTGTGGCTACAGTAGAAGGCTACAGCACCAGTTTTTTAAGAGAATGAATAATGCACAAATGTTTAAAATTGTAAAGCGTCTGGAAAAGCACTACATATGACTAATGCATGTTATTAAACAGTGCTAAAATTCAAGCACTTTAGAGTTTAAAATCCAAGATGTGATGCAACATCAGGCAGCCCTCAGCTTTTCCCACGCTAGAGCTCATAAAAGATTTACTGGCTTGAAAAATATCTGTTATGTATTATTAACAATATTTGCCTTTCTTAAATCATGCATTAATGTTACTTAATATTGACTGTTCACACATTCATGGGCGGATCCTAATTTGTTTCATGAAGCCCAAAAACAGTGACTCACTCAGTTAACCACAGCATTGAGCCATCGAAAACCGTGAACGGAATTTGTGTCCTGGCATGTTTTCCATTTGGAGCTGGATTACACTTCACAAATGCAATTATAGTGGGAGAAGATTCTTATAGGATGTATGAGAGAATGGTTGAATTTAGAATTAGGGCCTTAACCGGGACTGATCCGGACCTGTTCTAAAGTAGCACTAAGTCCCGCCCTAAAACCATGGTTAAAGCAGTCATCAACCAGGACTAATCCAGGTCTAAATTAGAACTAAACTGTATCTACAAGAGCACTAAATTAGGACTAAACTCATCCTGATTTACACCAGAATTACTCAAATGTATATACAGATGACAAAAATAGAACTAAACCAGGTCTAAATCCACTCTAAACCAGGACAAAACCAGGTCTAAACTTAAATTAAACCAGGACTAAACTGATCCTGAATTTAACCAGAATTTACTCAAATCAGTCGCAACTCTAAACCAAGAGTAAAACTGACAAAACTAGAACCAAACCAGGTCTAAACCCATTGTAAGTTTAGAATTGTGTTAGTCGTGGCTTAATCTAAACTGGGACTAAACCAGGTCTTAGTGTTTGTGATCTCGCCGTTGCCATGACACGGCTGGCTCCTGTTCATCTTCTCGTTTCTATCTTTAGCCTGTCTTTTTAAGTGTGAGCTAAATCGAGAAGCGCGTGGGTGCGGAGCTGGAGAGAGACGGAGATGTTCCCTTTTGTATGCGACACTTTTGTAGCTCGGTCGCCCCGCGGTTCTCCCCTGGGGACGGGAAACGCGGACACACTGTATGTAGGTCTGCGTACAGCCACATACTGTCCAATACGACTAAACGACACACGTAACACAGACGCAGATGCAGGCTGTCACGTGGACGGGCGGCACAGGAGCATGAGATGTGGTGTAAGTCATGCATTGTTTATTAGGTACGGTTTTCACATCAGAAAATGCAGCGGATTAAAGTTTTGCTGTGAGTGAATAAAAGCGGTTTATTTTTTGATAAATGAGTTAGCATTAGCCGCAGATGATCACATGTTATGAGGCATCTGTATCCCCAAATTTTGAGCTGGGTTTGTCAGGACCGTCTAAACTGGATGATTTTACCCAGTTTCAACCGAGGCATGTGACGAATTGTGATTATATTCTATTAGGGTTGTCAAAAAAGTCAATTTCCCTGAAGCTAAAACTAGTATCTCTTCAACAAGCACTGATTAAAAAAAATAAAAATAACAAAAGATCAGATCAGAGTGTTAGCCCACATGATTTATTTTCTACTGTAGACAGGGTTTTTAGAAGGATGAGACATTATTACTGTTCCCATAGCGATTAACAAGTTAAAATGAAATGCTATTGGTAAAATATTGTATGTTTTGAATGGGGAAAATTTCCTCAAAATGTTGCATCTAACAGGAAGCTGAAACCCATGAATTGTCTTAAAAAGAGTATGGAAATTCAGTTTGAAATGTAGTAAACACAATGCTCCCACAGCTGTTAAAACAATCCAGGGGGACCATGATCCTTTGCTTTTTTCAAGGCAACCAACATGAAGAAATTATGTTAATATACTGTACATTTTAATCATTTTGAACCATTGCCATTTTTAATAAGAAAGGGGCTGTACAGACTTTATAGGTTTTCATGTCTTGTTGTGACTGACTCTATTATTTTCTCTTTTCCACATATTAGTAGCTGCATTGCCAAGACTAAAAGATGAATTTTCTCTCCGCATTTTCAGATGTAAACTCGACGAAGGACAGTGTCTTGACCGTAGACAGGAATAACCTCACCATTAGCGAGATGCTGATATTGCACAACAATAACATCGTGGTACATGCTTGTGGTGTATGTTACAGCCTTCTCCGTCGGCCGGCGGCGCAGAAAGCATCTGACTGCAGTGGATTAAGCCTTAATGCTGACGCCTCTCTGCTTCTTTCATTTAAATGGATTCCTCTCCTCTCCTCGTCTCCTCTCCTCCGCTCTTACCTCATCTCCTTGTAGCATTAGCCGCTTTATTCATTCCCATGCAGATGAGGGGACAGTTTCCTCTGTGTTGGCAACGCTGCGCCTCAAGCTATCCCTGTCAACTGTCAGAAAAGGAGCACTCTCTCTTAATAAGGCTCCCATGCAGGATTATGGACTATTAAAAGAACTAAACCAGGATTAACCCAGGGTAAAACCGGGACTAGACTAGACCTCGACTAAATTAAGTCTAAAGCAGAGTCGGGATGAGTTTACACTTGCACATACGCTCCAAAAATTGGACTAAACTGGAACTAAATACAGAACATGGAGTTGAAAAGGACTAAATCAAGACAGGGCTAAAGTAACACATCAAAATAGGGACTAAACTAGGATTAAACCCAAAACTAAACAAGGACTTGATCAGGACTAAACAAGGACTAAAACACGAACCAGACCAAGTCTACATTAGGACCAAATAACAACACGCTTGGTCTACATCAGGAATAAACTTGACTCAAACTAAGACTTAACGCACCCTAAATGTGGACTAAACCAGTGCTGGACCAGGGTAAAACCCAATCTAAACAAAGGCTAAACTTGGTCTAACGTAGAACGACAAGACCAGGTTCAGTTTGATTTAGTTTAGTCTTTATTTTGAAGGGACGATGTACAGTACAGAGACATTAAACTCATAAAAAACAGAGATTTTTCGCAGCAGATTCAAGCTGAATAACTAGTTTCCAAAGGTCTGAAAATGGTCTATTGTAAACCAGGAGGGGAGCTGTTCAAACCCAGGGCTAAATTGTCACAGACCAGAATTAAGCTAAAACAAATCAAAGCTAGTTCCAAAGATGGTTCATTCCAGGACTATAGCACTTGAACCTGTCTGTTTGTCAAAAAACTTGCTGCTTGTCCCTCCCCTGCAGATTGGTGACTTTTAAACTGCACTTTTATATTTTCGTACGATTCATTTTAGGCCAACCTTGGTCCGTCTTGTCGTAATCAAATTATACAGTGCCATCTTTTTGTTCTGTGTGCATGAGTCAGCTGCAGAGGCCAGTTGGACAAATAGTAGGGCAGCGCTGGAGACGGGACTGGGATGGAGATGTGCGCACTTTTGCACTCGCATGTGCTGTTACTCATGTGTCGACGCAGCCACATACACATACTAGTTGTTCCAATCAGCCTCTGGGCCTAAGCCTCGACAGTTCCTCACAACAGCCTGTCAAGCACGCTGTGTGTGCAGCTTTGGTCTGACATGAAGGAAAAAACAGAGAGAGGCAAGGGTAGAGTACTGTAACTGTAGGGCTATTGGTAGGTATCGGACATAATTACAATTTGGCGGTTATGTGCCTTGATGCCAAATGTATTAGTCAAACTGTCAAAATTAAAACTCACCTGAGACAAAACCGAGACTAAATCAAAGCAGCATTTAGACTGAAGGAAAATCAAGAATAAAATCATTCTTTTTAAAAAACATTTTTCATTTTAAAAACAGCGGTTAGAGCTCTCGCCTCCCAAGAAGGAAATCATGGGTTCGATTCCTGGGCGAACATTACATCACATGAGTGGGTGGAGTCTGCATGTCCTCCCCGTGTTACCGTGGGTTTCTCTCCGGGTTCTCCGGCTTCCTCCCACCATCCAAAGACATGCATGTGTTAGGTAAATTGGCAACTGTAAATTGGCCCTAGTGAATGAGTGTGAGAGTGAATGGTTGTCTGTGTCATGTCTCTGTGTTAGCCCTGCGACGAGTTGGCCCCTGTCCAGGGTGTACCCCGCCTAAGGCCCAAAGGCACTGGGATAGGCTCTAGTCACCGTGACCTCTAACAGGAACAAGCGGTAGAAAATGAATGAATGAATTTTAAAAACAGTACATTTCTGTCAGCTGAAGGAAGTAGATGATATTGCGATATATTTAGTTTGTTGCAATATCTATTGTTGCGTTATTAAACACTGTGATATATATATATATATATATATATATATATATATATATATATATTATTATATATATATATATATATATATATATATATATATATATATATATATATATATATATACTATCCACTATATATACTATCCACTGCAGTTGCACAAATATTTTCTGACTTATGAGGCTGGACAAAGCAGTGTCAGGTGCACCTCTGTACCCTGGAGGAAGTGCTTATTTGGGCTATAGAATTGTATTATAGATTAGACTCATTAGACTCATACCTCAGTGAATATGAGCCGGTTTGTAATAAAACATGCCGCATTTTGAAGCTTAACATACAGAAAACATGTCTGAGAACTACTATTTGCTCCGGCTCCCTGCTAGAGCACCCCTAGAGGGCGTTAGAGCTGCATCGTTGTATAGTCCGCAGCTTTCAAAGTGTGTGAAAAAAGTAGCGGCTTATAGCCCGAATTTACCGTAGTTGTTACTCTGGCGTTTCCCTCATCAGGAATTGAGTTAGAGCTTCATCTACTGGCTGCAGAGGGAATTATATATAGGTTAGCTAAACAATGATAGCTTTCCTCCAACACGCTAATGCAGCCACGCAGTTGTAATGAACGTGATTTGAGTCTGGCGATGATTTATGCACCTAAAGATGGCACAGGAGACCTCGGAATTCTACACATAACGTGACAAATGTTTTTGACCCTCGGAGGGGAGAGGACATTCTGAGCAAGGTCAATGAAACAAGCGTAGGAAATACTGTTATGACCTGGTTAAAAGCTGGAATTTTTTCATAAGCATATGTCTTTTAATAAGAAATTGGATACTGCATACATTGAACTCTATCTACAAATCTATAGCCTGTCTGTCGTTTCTCTTTTTCCCAATGAGTTTTCTGGCATTTTTCCTTGCTGATGAGGAGGGTCTAAGAATGCTCTGGGACAGTTATTAATTTGCTTATTTCCTGTGATTGCTGGAACGTTGTATTTAATTAATTTAATTGATCTGTATAGAACTTTAGACCATCTTTGTAGCACATTTATTTTCCACATTTTGTTTCATGCTAGTGGGAAAGACTACAGTAAAAGGCTCCCATCGCTTCATTTATTATTACCATTCAGTATAGTGTGACTGTCAGGGTTACATGCGTACACACAGTATACTCCTGTAGTGAGAGAGCAGCTCCAGGGCTTTTAGAACCAGAGCCAGGGCAGGTGGTGTGCGAGTGTGCGAGTGTGCGAGTGTGCGAGTGTGCGAGTGTGCGGCGCTGCATGTGCGTGACGACCAGCCCACAACAGCACGTCGTAAAAAATAATACCATGATTCAAAATGACTTGTTTGTGTGACTTGTGACTTATATATACAATTTTAGTGTTTTGATTATAGTGAGATCACAATTTAACGATTATTCACGATTATTGACACCGCGGCCAAACTACAGTGAAATCCTTCATTTTCTTTCCTTCACATTATCCTCTGGTATGTGACTAGCTTCACGAGGTGGGCTTTCTGAATGATAAATTAAATATAATGTGACGTAAATAGCCACGTGATTTGATATTCATTGGTCACGACTTACAACTTTATGAAGACTTCCTTTTGGTATTTGATCATTGACACTTTTTCTCGTCATTTTTAAAAGTCCAGATTTTAACCAAATGAACTGATCCTAAACCTAACCCGAATCCTAACCCAAACATGCCCTAATTGTGGCCATCATATATTGTCAAAAATAAAAACTGTCTTAGAAATTATTAAAAATTACTGCGGGAAATGAGGGGGGGGTCCCCCATAAACATATAAATAAGTAGACGCAGTGTTCGATGCTCACGCTATCGATCAATTAGCAACTCAGCCAGTCCGATCTGAAGGACTCCAGAGTGGTCCCCTCTGTTTTTTACCATAGCTGTTAGCATTAGCTTCCAAAAAATGCAATTTATGAATAATCCAGAGGGTGTCAAGTGGTACCAACCCATCGACCACATTTAGGGGAGGTCAAAGCCTTGTTAAAAGTTCTTGTTGAATGTAATAAATATCATTAGCTTCACTATTCATTTGTACTTGAAGCTTAACCTACTGTGGAACATGGTAAAGCAAAGACATTATTTCAAGCTAAACTATCTACAAAAATGTCCTAAGATCTAAATGAGTTAGAATGACTCCAAACATGATATATATTCCCAGAACAGGTCATTTTAGCCCATGTTTGTAGTTATTCCTTTTATCAGTGGAGATGCAGGCTCAGGGCTCTTTCCTTACATAACTCCTAAGAGGGTTCCTCTGCTCCTTATAAAAGGCGTTTTATTTCAGATGGCTGCGTGTTCTTGCTCCTGGAGGCCACTGCGCTGTGTGAGACGCACCACTGGAACAGCCTGTTTAGTTTATGGTCTGTTTTGTGCAGGTTTGAGCATGTGGAAATACACAAACTCTTGATATCTGAGCCACGATATCCTCATTCAGAAATCTGGAATAAAAGTGGTACATGAAAGGATGTCTTGATTACAATGACACTGGTGTTGGATTGTCGGATGGTTGGCACGGAGATCCAAAAAAAGTAATTAATTCTGTTGGAAAAAAGTCTGTTTTTTTAAAGATAATATGATGTTGTATCCCATGGTCTGTTTACGTTAATAGTTTATTATCCGTGAGTGCCCAGAGAGTGACGTTTAATTAATTACATTTTTATAATGTTTTTAGTTCATTACATTTATTTTTTTTCGTAGTATATAATGTAAAAGCTTTTCATTTCTGCAGACATTTTATGAAATCGGAATCAGAATTACTTTTACTCCTCTTGAGGGGAAATTATTTTGCGACAGACATTGCAACCGAACAGTAGAAGCAAGAAGTTCTAGACGATAAAATGGATGAATTTTTCTTTTTCTGTTTTTATTCAACTAAACCACCCAGTATGAACCAACAGTTTGCATTTTAACTTAACATATTTACATGAACATGTGCAGTTTTACAAGTGTATTGAACAGTATAAGTGAGCTGAATATTGCACAGTAAATAACAGCAAATAAATGATCAATAACCAGAAGGTCAGCCGTGTGAAAGTTGTGAAAAGCTCTTATAAACATTGAGGAATAAGTTTGGACCACTGCAGACTGTTTAAAATAAATAAATAAATAAATCAGAAAGAGCATCTACAGTAAATTAACTTTGAGTATTATTACTTTATTGGCATCTAGTGTCCCACAGGCAAGGCATTAAATCATGGGTTAGATTCTGCAACATTGACACGAACATCACGCCAAAAAATGATGTTATTTTTAGAAGATTATGTTATTATTTTACACATTTGAATCATGTTGGATATTAATTATATATATATTTTTTCATATTTTTTGTGGGACTGACTTGAATCTTTAGCACATTATTTTCTGTTTTCCGTATACTAGTGGCTACACACATTGCCAACACTAAATTATGAATTTTCTCTTCAGTTATCCGACTCGATAAAGGCTCTTAGGACAGTGGTTTTGACTGTAGAGAAGAATAACATCGCCATTAGTGGGATGCTGATATTGCACTAACAATCCCAGCTGCAAAGTATCTTCTTCGTTGTGCCAGAGGGGGCAATAATTGGACTCTCTTTAGATTTTAGAGCATTACTGATCACAGGTCCTGGCATCGTTTTAACCACTGTGAGATATGATTCCCTCAAACAGCTTATCTTGATTGAAATAAAATCTTAAATTGTTTGTGTGAAAAGCACTGGTATAAAAGATCCAACATTATAAACCTGATGAAACAGTTTCCTTCTGGATACGCGTTCCCTCCTGCGGAGACGTCGCCAAAGGTCCCAGTGTTTGTTGCTGTCTGTGCATGTAGACATTTTGGTTCTGTTTCAGGCCTAAGGCAGTTGGATAGACTGTATCAGATGTTTCATTGTCCTAGTTTTCCCAGGACGATCAGGCATTCACTGCAATGACAATTAACACATTGTTTTTTTGTTAGGGTACTTTTTGGTCAACATCGAAACAATGTTGTAGTTTAAACAAAAAATTGTCCCTTTGGCTAAACCACCGGATACTCTATAGAAATGACCATTATTTAACTCACTATTTAAAACAATGGGATATTGGATAAGGTGGTTGCGGGCATGGGGCATCACCCACTATAATGTCAGATAAATCTGCAACATTTAATCGATAAATTGTGACTTGTTGATGATAAATATAATAATTGTAATTGTGGTGTTCATTTCATTTTTACTTTTTTGTAATTGTTATCTGGACTAAAACACATACAAAAATGTTAAATCGAGAGGTCAAAAGGGAATAAACTATTTCTAATTTTCCACAATAATACAATTTATTTGAAAATATTCTCTAATTAGAAGCCTTGAGCTTTTGAGCCCCTGGTCTTGCCCCACCTCAAGTCCTTCACCTCCTCCCTGCTGGACCCCCTGCAGTTCGCCTACAGAGCCAACAGGTCTGTAGACAACGCCATCAACCTGGCTCTCCACTTCAACCTGCAGCATCTGGACTCCCCGGGAACCCACGCCAGGAACCTGTTTGTGGACTTCAGCTCTGCATTCAACACCATCCTCCCTGCTCTGCTCCAGGACAAGCTCTCCCAGCTCAACGTGCCTGACTCCACCTGCAGGTGGATCACTGACTTCCTGACGGATCGGAGGCAGTGCGTGCGGCTGGGAAAGACATTCGGACTATCAGCACAGGAGCTCCACAGGGCTGTGTACTTTCTCCTCTGCTCTTCTCCCTGTACATGAACTGATGAACATCCAGCCACGACTCCGTAAAACGGATCAAGATTGTGGACGACACCACCCTCATCGGGCTAATCTTGGAAGGGGATGAGTCCGTCTACTGGAGGGAGGTGGACCGGCTGGTGTCCTGGTGCAGCGGTAACAATCTGGTGTTTAACGCCCAGAAGACAGTGGAGATGATCGTGGACTTCAGGAAACTCACAGCCCTCCAGCCCCCCCTCACCATGATAGACTCCCCCATCACCACTGTGGACTCCTTCCGTGGACCCCTACACGGCCATCATTGAGTCCATCCTCACCTCCTCCATCACCGTGTGGTACGCTGGAGCCACAGCCAGGGACAAACAGAGACTACATTGTGCACTCTGCTGAGAAGGTGATCGGCTGCAGACTTCCATCTCTGCAGGACCTGTACGTCTCCAGGGCTCTTCTCACCGACCCTTCTCACCCTGGACATGGTCTATTTGAACCACTCCCTTCAGGCAGGAGGCTACGGTCCATCCAGACCAGAACCTCCCGCCACAAGAATCGTTTCTTTCCCTCTGCCGTTGGACTCATGAACACTTCAAAACACCTGCCACTTTAACTGTAACTATTCAACCACTCACTGCACTGTCACTTTCTGCACTCACAACTGTAAATGTAACTGTAAATTCTTGTGTACATATTAAGCCTATTTTTATTTTATACTATAGTAATTTTAAATAGTTTCTTAATGCATGCCCTTTTGATTTCATATATGTTGTTTTTATTATTGATCAGTGTATTATGTTGCACGTTAATGCCAAAACAAGTTCCTTTGTTTGTGAATTCTGTTAATTGACAAAGACAATAAACCTTTATCTGATTTCTGATTTCAGTCCCCATATTTCAATCTTTATTAGGATGATAATGTATTTTTTAAAAAGTCTCATTGTACCAAAGAAATAATCATTTGACTAGTCGACGACTGAAATAATCATTAGTGACAGCTCTTATGCCAAAGCTTGGTTAGAAAACACACATTAAATTAACAGATGCAGCTGACCGAAACATTATATTTTTTCATGTTGTTGTAATCCCTCATTCGTCCAGGAGTGTTCATGAGATGGATGAGAGTCGAAACGTTTTGTTTTTCTAAAACAGAGTCCAGATGACTACAACTGAATCTTTTTCTACAATTGTAATGGTAAATGGCAAAGCATTGCAATTATTTGCATTTGCCTTATAGAGAAATACATGTAAAAAGGAAGATTCCAATATTTGGTATAATTCTAAATTCACAGAATGTGTTTAGACAGTGTTTGTTGTTGTGAGCCTCATCCTGTGTTTGGAAACAAAAGCCCACTCTGCTGGCACGAGGAGGCTCTTATGGTGAAGTTGGCCTAATTACAGATCATCTCTGGCTCTCTTGGTCTGTGGGCTCATTTCTGTTTACTGTTGTTGTGGGTTTTCAGGTTCACATTAATCGTCTTTCTGATGAATCATTTGAACATGATGGCTCCTGATAGAATATTGCTTTTATTGATTCATAATATTTGATGACCTTACCCCAGTGGTCCCCAAAATGGCCGCGGACCATCGCGTACCAGGCCCAAATGGAAAATATGATATATCTTTTAAAATGTGTTTCATTGTCTACCATTATTTTGCTTTGTTTTGCCACCCTGGTAAACAGCAGATAGTTAGGGCTGTTTATGTATTTCTGTTTATTTTTCACATCAATTAACATGTTCCTGCGTTAGCCTTGCAAGATCATCTTCATTTATATGCATTTTGCGCTGTTACTGGCCCCGCCCCCTTCCACCGGTCCCTGAAATAAATCAAATGTTTAGATTAGATTAGCGTTTATCTAACCCACAACCCTCTTGCTGTGAGGCTGTGCTAGCCACTCTCTGCCACTAGTACCAGTTCTTATGTGAAAAAGGTTGGGGAACAGTTATCTACACAATTGGTTTATGTTTTTGTATTTTGAGAGCTGTTGTTGCAGTGAACATAGAGCACAGCGTCGCCTGCGTATCCGAACTGAAACACAAACAGACGAGAGGCCATTGATATACAGAGAGAGTCGCAACCGACCCCGAATTGAACCTTGTGCTACGCCGCTGGAAAGACTGAGGGCGGAGGATTGATGTGTTTGGAACATGTTGGGAGCGGGCAGCAAAATACAGCGGTGGAAGAAGTACTCCATTTAGTCACTTAAGTAAAAGTCCAGACACAACATATTCAAGTATTTAAGTAAAGGTACTGAAATACCAGTTTAAAATGTTTCTTTTAGAGTAATAAAGTATTTCCCCACAGATCTTTAGAACTATTAAAGTGACAAATTTAGCTATCTTGATTTAGCTGATTTTACTTTTATACTTTGTTACTGAAAATGCCTGTATCAATTTTACAGTTGTCATTAAGTGTGTCGAATACTTTCCTCAGGACCAGGAAGCTCTGTACATTAATGCAGATCACAAGAAAAGTACATTAGTACTTTTAATTCAGAGTGTGTACTACAATCAAACACCTACAGTACATTACAGCTGTGTCCTGAGGGTGTGGTCATTTGTGGATAATGAGACAGAAGCTCACTGCCCATGTACTGCCTGTGTACTGCCCGTGTACTACCCATGTACTGCTCGTGTACTGCCCATGTACTGCTCGTGTACTGCCCATGTACTGCTCGTGTTCTTCCCGTGTTCTGCCCGTGTTCTTCCCGTGTTCTGCCCGTGTTCTGCCTGTGTTTTGCCCGTGTTCTGCCCATGTTCTTCCCATGTTCTGCTCGTGCTCTGCCCATATTCTGCCCTTGTTCTGGTCGTGTTCTGGCCGTGTTCTGCCCGTGTACAGCCCACTCTCCTCCATCCGCTCCAGGCTTCTGTGAATGACGGACTGTATTTTTCTGGCAGCTGCCACTTCTCATGTACATTATTTAGTGTAACTTTCCGCAGCTGACCTTCGTGGCTCAGTGTGTGGGGAGAGAAAGGCTAGATCACAACATTATGCAAATGCTGGATCACAGCGTGGGTCCCGTTACCTCATCTTATATCTTATCTTACATGCCTTCTTAAAGCAACACTACGCAACTTTGAAATTGCTTTTTTAAAATCATTGTGATCCGCCTTTTTCATCCTCAAATTCTAGGGATAACAGACAACTTTTATTTGTATCTAATTATTTATTTTAATAGAAAATATCAAAACTATTTCTCGTCGCATATTACAGTACCTATGTCCAGATAATAACTGAGACTAAAACTTGGTCTTCATCTATAGCCAAATATTAAATAGTAATTTAATATTACTATTAAATTACTATAATAAGTAATAATATAATATAATAAGTATATAAGTTATTTATATATATATATATATATATATATATATATATATATATATATATATATATATATATATATATATATATATATATATATATATATACACACACACACACACACACACACACACACATATATATATATATTATATATAATATAATATATATATATATATTATATTATTTATAATTGTATATATATATAGTATTATACAATTATATTGTATAATACAATATATAGATCTTGGATTAATCAGAATTTGTAGTTTATATTTTTGTGGATATATAATGACATACTTAACAAAAGACTAAAAACAAACATAAATATATGGTTAGAAGTTATGATCTTTTAGTCTTGCAGTTTTGAGCAGTGGAGTCTAAAATGAGGGTCAAGTAGTTCCAGTAATACAGAACCATTATAACCCTGAAAATTAGCCACTGTCCAGCGAGAACAAAAGAACATGAACACAAATGTATGTTGTCATTTGTTTAAAACTGCTGTAGATTTTGCATAGCAAATTTTGGCACACATGGTTTTTGTTGCATCAAAGCTTTCACCAAGCTGCCATTTGAGTGGCCAGGGGAGGAAAGTAACGTATTCAAAAATATGTTTAATGTAATTGAGTAGACTTTTGGGATAGATTTTTAAACATGTACCTGTAGTTGAGTAGTATTCTGACTACCAGTACTTTCTTTTATATTTAAAAACACAGGAGTAACGGACAAATCCAATGAGCCACAGCAGCTGTCTCACTCCTTTTTTAATTTGTCTCACTCCTTTCTTCTTCTGTACTCACTCCTTTCTTAATTCTGTCTCAACTCCTTTCTTAATTCTTGTCTCACTCCTTTCTTAATCCTCATCTTCTTAATTCTGTCTCACTCTTTCTTATAATTCTGTCTCACTCTTTCTTACTTATTCTGTCTCACTCCTTCTTATTCTGTCTCACTCCTTCTTAATTCCTCTTTCTTAATTCTGTGTCTTCACTCTTTCTTAATTCTGTCTCACTCCTTTCTTCTGTTCACTTTTATTCTGTCTCACTCCTTTCTTAATTCTGTCTCACTCCTTTCTTGATTCTGTCTCACTCCTTTCTTAATCCTTTCTTAATTCTGTCTCACTCCTTTCTTAATTCTGTCTCACTCCTTTCTTAATCCTTTCTTAATTCTGTCTCACTCCTTTCTTAATTCTGTCTCACTCCTTTCTGTCTCACATTCTGTCTTTCTCTACAAACACACACAACTGATTGACAATAAGTGGACTGTTTAATTAATCACGTTTAGTACAAGTGATATCGACTAAAACCTTGTTCAAAAGTAAATTGACTGTTTCTTTCTTTTCTCTTTTATTCGTCTCCTTTTTTACTTTTACTTAAATTTACAATGTTGGCAGCAATACTTAAAGTGCCTCTGACAGGTTCGACAGCTCATTGAACTAAAATACAGTTAAGATAAATATATTTGAAATTTAGCAAAGAATTATAAAATTGTATAACAGAATAGCAATTTTTTTTTTTAGGTTTTTAAATGTTACTTCCTGGTTGTAATTGATGACATCAAAATAGAAGATTACCCAGGAACCACTGGGCCAAAACTCATCTAATGTCACAATTTGTTTAACTTGACAAATACAAATATATGAGAGCAATTTTAGTTTTTTGAATTGATGTTTAGAGAGTCAAAAAAGTCGTTTCTTTTGTGAAAATTCTGCAGAAACTTTAGATGGAATGAGTGTCCCTGTGATGTCACTTCTAACTTCTTCTCATTTTCTACAGGTTTTTTCACTTTTCTCCACAAACAGCCACTTGATTGGTGTAAAACTATAATTTAATTTACAACAGGTAAAAATACACCAAATAAAGTCAAAATATGAATATTATAAAAACCTGTCGTACGCACTTTAAACTTGTAATAGTAATCTTGACACATTTTCAGAAGTTCTCTTTCCAGTACTGGTTTTAGTCTTTTTCCATGTAGCGCCGGAAACACTTTGACAATTTGGCATTTCAAGAATCAAATGTGATCACTGGAATCCTATAAGACCATGGCTAAGTCCGTGCGCTCCCTCAACTATCATTCAGTTCAGAAAAAGTTGCTCAGGTGGGAAAAGATAGGAGAACATAGAGTACTAATGCCAACAATGAAATGTGACGTATCTGGAGAACCAACGACGTCTTCAATAATGCTGTAATCCTTGAGTTGTTTAGTCGATTAATCGGTCAAAAATGTCTTCGTGGACCAAAAATGTTATTAGTAATGATTTGATTCACTTGAAAATGATTGATATGGGACGACAGCCAAAAGGAGAAGATCGAGAGTGGGTTAAATTTCAGAGTGAATCATGAGTTTAATCAAATTTATAAATCTCTAACATATAAATACACTGTTTACTAATACTTTTATGTATAAATAGTTGTTCTTGTTACATAGCTGTGCACTATGTAACTTTTCTGGTGGTTCTGCCTGCCTGGAATGTTCCACCGCATTAAACTTAAACTTAGGTTACAGGGGAGAACTATTCAGTAAATGCAATATAGAGACAGTACGTTTTATGCGAAACTGTTTAACATTTCAGGCAAGGCAATGGGATCTCCATGGCGACAAGCAGGTCACCGAGAAAAGTTACACGGCGCACCTTTAACTCCGTACAGTGTGCGCCCTCTCCAAATTGAGCTCCTTTCATTTCTTCCACTCATTCGTTGCCGATTCCAAACACGACTCTTTTGTGTTTGAACAATGCCATATTCTGTCCAGTTGCTTCATTTTCAATCGCAGGATGAGCCCATTGAGCGTTTGATGGGACTCGTTGAACTTTTTAACTTTACAAAGTGGGCGCAGACAGACACGGCATGCGAAACAACACGGGAAAAGCATATCTAAAGGCGGCAGAGTTTAGCATTTCAATCCCTGATCTGCTTTTGAACTCGCGCGACACGGTGCGAATTTTAAACAATAGTGGTTTTCAGAGGCTGACCGCGTAGACGGGTGGGCCAGCGTAGACGGGAGCTGGGTGCAACGCTAAAATTAACTTGTTGGGAGGGTCATTTCCTATTCCTATTTTTACAAAAGCAATTAGGGACTAGTTAGAAGGGTATGTTGGAATTTTAAAATACCAAAAGAAAACAATGGCATGCTTTTGTTTTAAAGAGGTCCTAATGGCCAGAGAGCACATTCCATTTTTTATAGTTAGAAGTACATTTTGAAGCTCAACTTGTCTTGACACTTTGATCAAACGCAATGGACAAAACAACTGACTGTACAATGTGTAAAATTCTCTTAAAGGTGCACGACATTGGTCAAAGGGCTGTCACCTGCTTGTCTCCATGGAGCTGTTATTGCTGTGGATAAAATGCTCAACAATACGGCTTTAAAATGATAAAACTCTTAACTCTTTAGCTAAGCAGGTGTTGGCGTCAGGCCGAGCTACAGGTCAGATCTGTGGAGGGATGAGCCCACTGACAGTAAGAAGGTTTTTCGAGGTTTGTTTGTTTGCTATGGAGTAAATGCTGGATTTTTCTCTTTCTGTGGAGCGTTCCAGGCAAAGCAATAACGTCTCGATAGTGGACCCTCCTCACCAAAAAAGTACACCTTCAGACATTGCAAGTATCCATGAAAAGTATTGTGGATATTGAAAGCTTATGTTTGCATACATCATTCATTCTTGTATTGTCTAATCGACTACATTTATGCACAAAAAGGCAATTATATAGATCTGCTTGGAGGTCCATGAAGCGTTCCTCTTTATCTTTTCTTCTCAAGTTTTATCTGTTGGTCGGGGTTTAGCAGACCTTGAATTGCAATATGTGAACTTTAATCTGTGTGAAAATAAAGCATTAGGATTGTTGTTAATTAAGTATAAAATGAAAGATTAGATTTACTTTTTTGTTTTTTTGTTTTCTTCAGCGGCATTGGCACATTTTCCTGAACAGAACTGAAATGATTCAACCTTCAACCTTCATATCCTTCACTTACTTTTTACTTTTTTACTTTTAAGTCATTTTCTTGTAGGTTTTTACAAAGAGCGAACGCTTCAAATGCTTTAGTACAACCGTCTGCTGCCTCTTACAATGTCGTTTGCTTTTGTGCCGCTGCTCAACATGCATCCTAGTGGCTCTCATCGACTTGGACAAACCATTCAAAACATTTAGATTTTACCTCATCGTTTGGAATCGTGTCCACCAAATTTATTAAACCATTTATTACTATTACTTTTAACAACTACACTTTTATGCCCAGTTTACTCCACGTTTAAGTGGTGTTGGGTTTGGCATCTGTCCACATTTTTGCATAGGTCATTTGGCTTCAAAGCTACGCACTTAAATATTGTACCAGGCTGTTGAACTCATATTTCTGTTCAATAGCACATGTAATAAGAACTGCAATTATGGTTATGTTTGGTTTAGCATTTTATTGTACAGAACAGCTTTATCTAGAGATTCTAAGGTGAGAAAAGCATCAGACATTCCACTCAAAACAGCTTCAAAATTGGGATCGTCATTTCTATAATACAGCCTAATAAATTTGAAATGGAGTCAGCCCTAATGCGCCACGGAAGGATCTTTCTGATTAAAGGAAAAGCGAAGCACAAAAGGGACGTGTGGTGAGATGAATACTGTTAGATAATCCCAGTGGGACCAGTGTAATTCCTGGTAATGTGATGGGTACAGACTGTAATCTCTTGCTAGATGAGATATTAGATTTAGAATCAAATCATCGATTAAATTAGAATTTGGCGCTTATGCAGGTTACTTGATAGACACTAAATTGTAAAGTTGGACAAAATGTGCTTCTTTTATATTCCCTCGTTGAAATTCTGTGGGGTAATATTTAGTTTCAGTGCACAAATGTGGTACAAAGTTATTGAGCGTCTCTTGGGGCTTTGAGGGAACACAGTGGCAAGGCACATTCATTTGTCTCACTGCCTCCAGAACACTGCACTGACTTGTATTAATAATAATAGGGTTTTAGAGTTGGCACTTTGAAATGCATCAGAAGACTTGCAGTCACAGCAACATTGCACTCTGGTTTACATGATAGCGCTTGTCACTAAATTAGGTATTTTATGCTGGGAGAATGTCATCTTTTCAAATTGTAATGATGCATTTTTAATACTATTATCTATCATTGGTTGGAGGCAAGAATAATGCTAAAATGACAAAAGTTCTATTTTCCCTATCCTTGTTCACGCAAACGCTTGAACAGCAAGAAACACCTTTTAAAACATGTCTTCAAGTAGGATTTTTGATTTGTTTAAAACGTTTTTTTATTTTTTTTTAATACCTGACAGGTTTGATTGCAATCTTCTTTGTCCTCACATGTTGTTACTGTGACTTGTCAGCTGGGTTACGCAGGGTTTTTCGCGACTCCTTCAGGACATTATTACAGGTGTGAGAGCGTAAGAAAGCCCCCTCGTCCCGGTTTATAGTCCCGTTGGTCCGTGTTTCAATCCAGCGACAGTGTTTGCTGTCTTTTTAAATAAATTATCAGAAGACCAAATTAAAGTCATTGGACTCTTTTTCTGATCGAACAACGTGGTGTCATACTCAGTGGTGGTGTTAGCCTTTACATTATGGTGGTCTTCGAGGCCTACGATGACTTGAGCATTACTTGAACAAAGAATCACACTTATAAATCAGACAAAAGTGTAGTTTAGATTCAGAAATGTTGAATGAATGACTTTCATTTATTTTGTTAGGATTCTCTTGATATTTATTTTGATTTTGGAGTATCGTCAACTCAAGGAAACAAAGCAGCAGCCATTTTTCAATAAAGGTTCCTGTGCGATTTCCGTTATTGCGAATGCCATGCTTCCACAGTAGCTGCAGTGCTAATTCAGTCCAAACCTAATGACTTGGGAAGGGAAAGTGACCCAAAATGGTGATTTGAGCGGCTCCAAACGGATAGGATGCAGATCAATGGATTTCTTTCACATCATTTCAGTGAAATTGTGTCCCCGGTTACGATTTCAGTCACGTTTTCTTAATTCTGCTAGCAAATGTGCTATCCTTCAAGCATTTTCAGTTAAACATTTGTCCCCAGCCACAGTCAAAATGATATTATCCTGCCAGCATAACCTCAAAGAACTATTTTTGCTTTTGTTTTAGGCTATGACCCAATAACTGTCTTTATTTAGCAGCAACTCGAAGGATTTAAACGACTAAACAGCTGATGTCTCAACAATGGTTTCGAAAAATAAAGGACACACAGGAAAAGTCCAGTGATGTATTTTTAGGAGCTTTGCGGCTTATGGGCCTGGGAGGAAACAGGAAGTCAGTGTGGTTACCTTGGCAATGGGAGCGGAGTGCACCAATCAGAGAGGAGGGAGCCGGAAATGGGTGTGGCGTGGTCAGCCTCGATTAGCCAAACGCCGACTGACCACAAACAAACTCCTTTTTTGTGGTGCGAACATGACGAGATCTCTTCACAGGCAGGCACGCAGGATAAAGAGGAGAATAGGAACTATTTCCGCTAGAAATAAGGGATGTCAAAAGTATCGGAACTCAGATACTTCATACTAAAACTAATACTGAAACTTGATACTTATTGTAACAAGTATTGATACTATAGCATTGCATAAGGAGTACAAAATGTGACCTTTCCTGAACAGATTTAGAATGAATTTAGAATTATTGGCACATGGGAACATAAAGAAAGAACTGTTACTTTGTATAGAAGATTATTGTCTATTGTCATGCTATAAAACCTATTACTAACTGGTTCATATTCTGTGGATTAGTAGTAGAAGTGGGCAATATGTCACATTTTAGATACAATTGAGAATGTCGTTAAATCTGATCATTTATACCACAAAATGCTGCAATAAAAAGAGCTGATTAAAAATGTTGGCGGTAATATTTCTGCACTTTTAAGATTAATATTACAGGCATTTCACATTTGTCCGATAATTAAGCCTCAACAAATACGTTTAAAGACATTTCTATTAGCTTGAAATCACATTGTTTGACTATTGTTATGGGGATACTGATTTTTGTCAATATCGCCCCACCCTGGTTAGTGGTAGTAGAAGTAGTATAAACTTTTTGTTCAGCAATAGCAGTCATTTCCTTTTCACGTCTCTCTCGGTGTCAGAGCTGTGTGAAGTGTACACAATTAACACCAAGACGCCGATGTGAAACCAGGAAATGAGACGAGAGGAATGTGACCGGCCGCCTTTTTAAAATAGACCCCGCGTTGAATCGAGCCAATCCAATATAAATCGTCCTAATTTGGTTGCATAATGAGTGGATGTCTAGAACTCATTGGGATTCAGAGAAAGGCTGAGGGGGGAAAGCAGATAAGATGAGCCAGGAATGAAAATGGCAATATTTAATTCACAGATTTCTCGGTATCATTGGCTTATAGATAATGCTTACAATGTCGGGCTTCTGTGTTCTTGGGAGACGGCACATGCATGAGCACTTTCAGAACACCAGAAAAAAGTGAATCTAGATCAGTCGGAACGCTTCAATTATATAAAGGCGATGCAAAAATCTATGTAGTGCACTTATTGGTATTCATTGCAACTATTTAGTAACATGTTATAGTTCGTAGTACACTTTAATTAGCAATAACAAAACATAAACAAAGACGTAATACAGAATGAACAAGTTTTTTAATTAAGAATCATTCAGGCTTACTTCATTAAAACCCTAACTAACCTTTTAATTAAGTACTTACTAAACCTATTGTTGTTGTATTAAAAGGCACGGTTGCACTAAAATGTTGTGGGATTAACCCGATTTTGACACCATTTTAAGGGCAAGGTTTTACACCATTTTCAACTCAAAGATAATTGTACTTTCTGTATTTAACTGTTCGCTCAAAATCTAACACTGTTCAGGAAAGGTCATATTATATCATTTTTTTTATTGATACTCATAGTACTTTGAATGTCAATAACAAATTAGTATTGATTAGTATCTTTTGATCGTTTTGTCAACCCTAACTTAGTTTAAAAGTAAAAAGCTATAATGCACAAAACAGTAATGGTAAGGATATTAAAAGTGCACTGTGTAACTTTTCTGGTGGAGGGCCTGCTCTCTGCCTGCTTCCACTTTCCAGAGTAATGAGTTGCTGTAACTGCCATCACATTGGAAAATATGCGTTAGTTGTGGAGTGAAATAATAAAAGCTCTTCTGTGTTGGACACTTTCCTCTGACACAGGCGTCTCTTGGAGTGGATCCAGCTTGTTGACATTAAAGAGACCTCTGCTGTTTGCCCATGAAGTTGTCCTTTGACTTAATTGGCCGGCGGTGTCCGGGTGCAGAGCGGTGGGCGTCCTGCGGGAGATCAGGTCCCATTCAGATGCAGAAAGTGTAGCTTCCTCTCTGTGTGAACGCCCTGGGTCAATTTGTGGTGCGGGGACTGGATGTGACTAATATAGACTTTGCACCAAGCACTGTAAACCGGGCAATGGACAGGTTTACTGCTGAGCTAAAGGCAAAGGGGGCTCTACAAGAATGGGTGTAAATAAACGCAAAAATGTATGAAGCTCAACTGTGACCGCCGCCGCTTGTTTCCCGGAGTACATTTTTCATACATTTTTCCGATAGGCTTTAAAAAAAAATAAAAAATTGTATAAAACTTTTGACCGCTTATCAGATACTGTGCGGGGTAACATAACCAAAAGACCTGTGTCTGTTTCTGAAACTTTATATACTGGTAAGTCATTCACACATTTTAAAAGTGTTTTTTAGACTTAAAACAACCATTATGAACACTGGTTACCACATAACTGGTTCGCTTCTGCCGTGCCTTTGAACTCTGAATATTTATATTTTTCTAAGAATCAAAAATGAATAGGTAATTTACATCCGTAGCCACAGCGGACTTTGTGACTAAAGATCTGAGATTGCAAATTTAGTTTTAATTTAAGGCGTTGAGAGTCAACTTTGAGCACAACTTGAAAGCGTACTTTATAATAGTCAATTAGGTGGATTTTTTGATTATGAATTACGATGGTTTCTTTGCCTGGTGAAGTCAGTCGCTTTCAGTTCAAAAGCACGAGGCTCTGGACCCAAAAAGTGCGTCAAACCACCGTTTGTACTCGGGACGTTCCATTTCCAACCCCTAATTTGTAGCACGTGTCACTCAAACGTGGAAGATATCGCCGCCTCCAGAATATTATTGTATCATTCAGAACAAACTTTTTTTAAAACCTCAGATTCTCCGAGTTTATTGCTTCACTCGTTGATTCTGAAGAAATGTGCACTGTCCTCAGTCCTTATTTTTAGTTTGGAATATGGAGCATAACATCTTTTATAGTAGAAGCATGGGTACCACTTCATAATAACTACACCTTAATTAGCATGTAAGTAATTACCAAGCCTGAATCACTCTTAGTAAACTATTTGTTCACTATGAAACAAGACTTTGTTGATGCCTCACTATGGATCATAAAGTGTTACCGAAGCATGTGGTCTTTGCTGGCCAGGCAAAAGAATCATGGGGTTACCTTTTTTTGTTTTTATTTATTACAATAAACCACTCCTGGACAAGTACAGGACTCTCTCAGAAAAATGTTTTTGTCAATATTGTAAAATCTATTGCAAGCTCCCCGAAAGGTATATCAACATTTATTACAAAATAGAGTAATAAAAAGTGTTGGTTTTGTTGTTGTATTTTTTAGCGCCGTTGCTCTTCTATTTTCATTGTGATTCTGCAGTCTGTATAAGAAGTCGAATCTGATGCACTGAAGACAAACTGGGAATGACACATGGGCACACGGAAACTGGGTTAAAGAAGAAACCAAAACTGGCATAGAGACATTTCCACGCCACTCCGCGGATGTAAGGGAGATATACGTTTCTAAGTGACTGGCTTGAATTTGATATACACAGACGCCATTCACGTTTTTCGAATGAACTGATTTGAAGTGTGTCTCAGCCGTGCGATTCCTCGGCTGGTGGCAGATTGGGCTGAGGGTCTCACTCGCGGTGCCCCTGCTTGTATATGCATGAGAGCATTAGCATTGGTGTGTGCTCAGATTTAGACTTTCAGATTCGACCTTTTGTTGTCTAAATGTCAAAGAGATCGGAGAGGGAGCCCACTGAGGAGGTACAGGCCAGGCCAGGCGGGTTTATGTAATCCGCTGGTATCGCGCACACACACACACGCGCGCGCACATACACACACCAGCAAAAAGAAGGGAGAAAAAATATCTTGATTGAGGATGTCATAGTTTTTCTGTGATGCTTGGTTTGGCTTTTTGCAACTGCACTGAAAGAACTAGAATGGCTTTTATCTGCATGTATGTGCCCAAAGTGCTCTGGAAATTATTTATGGCTTTAAAAAAATATATATACAGATATAGTGCACCCCGTTTGGTCGTTTTCTTTTAAACATATTCCGAGTCCCTTTGATCCCATCCCCTAGCGCTCGCTCTCTGTCTCTCTCTCTCCTTGTTTCTCTCTCTTGCAGTTACTCTCTCGCTCGCTGTTTCTCTCGGCATGCGAGTGTCTTATCATACTGAGTGGTAGTAAGAAGAAAAGGCAATGTTTGACTGAAGTGTCAGGTGCAAAGAAGTGCGTGTAGAATGCTTGCTTCAGATTCGGAGAAAAACTGTGGAAAATCGAAGTATTAATTAACAATGATCCTGTCTTCTGTGAAAGTGTGCGCCTCATTATGAGCCGGCAAAGGTTAAATGCAGATTGCCAATAATTGTACTCAAGTAAAGAGTTAGACGAAGTTTCAAAAGTTGTCATCAAGACGTTTAAACTCTTTTAAATCTGTAGAAGAAAACTGACTTCTGGATGAGAGTTAGAAGTACGCTCAACACGCAGTCTAATTACATGTTGACCCGATTGGAGTTGTACAGTATTATCACCTTTTCCCATTAACATGTACATTTTACATACATCCTCTTAAAACGCATATTATCTCCTTGAGCAACATTAAACAAGTACATTAGAACAGTTTACATGCATAGATATTATTGCATTGCCTGGATTGTTCCACAGTATGGCATTAAACTGCGCCAAGTATGTTTTTCTAGATACTGTTTTGCAGGAAGAGACCAGTTTATGAAAAATATCAAAAAATGCAATACATGGATAAGTCTAATGCAATACTGTGGAACATTAAAAACAAAAATGTATATATACCATCTCCGGTTTAAACAAGCATGTGCCTGACCCTCCACCAGAGTGACATAGTGTACATTTCATTCTTCTTTCTTTCTTTTGTTCTGTAATCATTTCGAACTGTTTTAAAGTAAACTCTCTTCTGCTCTTCATTTGCGCGTTGTTCCTTAACGATCCGGTCCACAATAAGCCGTGTACGTACGCACCAGAACCAGAGCTGCGGGCCAGATTTTAGTGCGGAGGGAGGCGGCGTTCGCTGTAAGTGGCTGCTTCCGGATAAAGGCCACAAAATAATGATGTGCAGTACTAGGGGCAAAAATGCATGCGGCATATGGGGACTTCAGCCTGTCACTCAAAGCACTGGCATTCGTACTGTAACACTGGGGGGTTAGAATATCAAACGTGATGTCGCCTTAGGCTTTAGAGGCCTTCTGCTGCAGTTTACTGTAATGCTGGTTCCCATTCCATCAAGTTCAGACCATTTTATATGTAATACTGTGAATTAAAGGTGCACAATGTAACCTTTTGATGGAAAATCTACTTTTAAATGATCTATGTAGAGGCGAGCCCACAGTAAGGATATCTTTTTCCTTGTATTTTGAGCAATAAAAATATAAAGATTTTAATGCCATACTGTGGGACATTCCAAGCCTAGCAATAAAGTCGCCATGGATACACCGTGCACCTTCACAACGCTGGTATTTGATGAACGCTCCAATGACACGATGGCAATGTTTGTGACTCTCTTTGCTTGTATGTAAGTCACATGGAGTTTCAGGATGCGATAATGATACATCTTTTCCAAAACAGCTAAAAGTGACATGTTGTTTTATTATAGTTTCTGTTTTGAAGTTGTTTTGAACATGTTTGCAAGCAATAACCAATCAAATATTCCACTAGAATTTAATTTAAGGTAAATTTCCCTCTGACCAAGCAACCTAATAATGGAGGTCTCTTGGTCTCTGCCTCATAGGTTTTCTATTTTGTTTAATCAGGTTTTATCCAATACCTGATAAAACCTGGTAATCAACTTACCACTCTGCTAAATGATATTAAACTGCTGGAGGACTTCTAATACAGTGCTGTAATTATGAGGAACATTGCAGTGTCTTACAGGGGTCTTATGTTTCCTGTGCTGTTGCTTCATTATCGTAATAACTTAGATGTCAATTTAAGCAAAAATATGTTGCGTTTATCCAGTGAATGTTCACAAAGGGAAACATACTGTGACGTGGGAGGGCGCAGGTGCCACTGTCCAGATTGAATTGTGTCTTTTATCAAAAGGAGAACAGTGTGTGTTAATGGCACGGCGCCTTATCGCCGCTGACATCAGCGGTGTGCTTGATTATCACATAAAGTGCATCTGAATCTGACTGATGGCTGACAACAGATCCATTTTGTGGAAAGATATAAATTGTGCCAATAAAATTCTAATATGATTATCACCGAGAGGAACGTGCATGCATTTATTACGCTGACGTTCATCCTCTCACTGGCACTAATGATAAATGATAAATCACACGCGCACGGTGGTATTTTTAGCGCAGGGAGATGAATGAGGTTATGCTTCTGGCCTCTTGGTCAGCGCAGTCAGGGGGGCTGCGCGCGCCCCTCCCCCGACACGAGGTGATGGCTGTTGCCGGCTGTCTCGCGCTGGAGTGCTGATCAGAATTAATACAGGAACAGGACCGCCTCTCAGGCACTGCACAGGCACAGCGCAGGCACGGCACAGGCACAGCGCAGGCAGCTCCTGGTGCCTCACTGCGAACAGCCTGCGCACAGCCTGCGCACAGCCCGCGCACAGCCCGCGCACAGCCGCTGTCCGCGGAGAGAAGAGGCTCTGCTCAGAGCTCAGGGAGAGGCGAGCACCGACAGGTGTTGACTAGCGGGGAGAGCGCGCGGTGCACACTGATGACGATGATGATGGTGAGGATGATGCATCTGTTCCCGTGCCTTTATGCATTACAGGACGTAGTGTGAAGAGGCGTAGGGGCATCTCTTTTCTCATTTCTTTTCTGTAATGGTGGATTACTCGATGGTTCTGAGGCGACGCGGCTGAGACCGTGGAGCGGAGCAGAGCTGCCTGTGAGAGCGCTTCTCTTCGGCCCGCAGCGCTGCGCCATGGCCTTGGATGTCCAGACTTGCGCGGTGTTTACAGTGATAGCGGTTTTGGTGCTTGTGAACGTGCTGTTGATGTTCATCCTCGGTACTCGTTAATGGATCTGCGCTCGGGGCCCGGACTGTCGCACCGGAGAGGAGAGGGAGGCGGTGCGCGTTGGTCGAGAGCGGGGACACCCGGCGCTTCATCACGGCTACGCGTTGAAATGAATGACGTTGGTACAACATAATGTATTTCTGTTACCCCCTCCCCAGTCCTCCGTTATGTCTTGTCCTCTCACCGTCTGTGATAGCTAGTGTTTGTGCTCGTATCGCTGTGCGGATACAGGTCTGTTATGCTCCGCTGTGATGCTGGGAAATCATATCCCCCACATATAAACACGTCCCCTACGTTGCTCTCCCTTTCCTCCATGTTGTATTCTGTGGACAATGCGCATGGATTATGTGAACATAGCATTAAGTGTGTTCATTCAAATGAAACATGAGTGTTGTAACAACAGAGTGCTTGAGCATCAGAGCATGCTCTTGCATTGTGGCACAGTGTAGCCATCTACAATATGGCAGCTAATTACTGGGCAGTGAGCTCCCCACCTCTGTAAATGTGATATTTGTCATATAAATAAATAAACAGAAGAGGAGTGAGAGGTGTGTGCTGCAACGTGGAGGCTCTACAATCATCTGAACACAAATCTGAACACTGAGGAGCTAACAGGACAGGGCCTAATAAAGCAGGCCCTCCATGACTTCAGGTTTCCCCCATTTTAGATACAGCAAAACCTATCTCCATTTCACAGCCCACTCTTCGTTCATTTGGGACATTTTCAAGCACCTGAAAATCTCAGTCTCACACTTTATTACATAAGGACATTAAGTAGGAACAACTAAAATATGCATTATACTTGAAGGACAGGGCTCTTTCGGCTGAGATGTCTTTCAAGTAGAAAGGCATGTCAGAATAAAACATTTCTCCATGCTTTTCTCTAGGACTATATTGGTCTAATAAAAGACAGGAGGCCAGTGTCATGAATGTTGAATGAACAGCAGAAATAGATATGCTAAAAGCCCGTTCTGGAGCTGTCCATGGTGGTCCTATTAATAGGGACAGTATTTGAAGCTATATTGTATGTATGTGCTCCCACACTCAGGGCTAAGTGCTGTGTCTCTGGGTGACTGGTGAATGCTGCACAGAAGGTGTACAAAGAAATGTTTGGCAGCCATGTTTTATGAATAGGGGGGCACATCACATGCATGGCGTGTGGTCTAAATAGAACAAAACCTTACATGTCCCGAACCGGAATCTATAAGTCTCTGTATTGTACCGCTTTGTGCTGGTTCCAAGCCTGAATATGGGGAGGTTTAGAATTAGTTACCTTTACTTTATTGGCAGTTTTATTCCCCGTTCAATTATTCTCATGCCGCTGTTGTGTTATTGAGCAAGGCACCTCCAGATTCGGTGGGATTTATGAATTTGTGTGATTGGTTCTTTGATGTTAAGTGTTTTGATGGTAGAAAACCAATCGTATGCTATTTAGTTACCATAAGAAAGGACATCTTATACAAAATAGCAGTGAAATACAGTACAGGAAATGGGTTGCAGTGGTTACCCCAGTAAAGGAAAAGAGACTTGCACAATATTGGTTTTACATATGGCAATTTTGACAGTGAGTGGCAAAACTGTAAAAAGCTTCTGTAAAAAAGCATGTCTAAAATGTGAGAGAACAGACTAATAAAGAATATAAAAGTCTACAACTCTGCTTTATATTTAGTATATTTTCTTAACTGCTGACATCTAGGTAAAAAAAAAGAATACAGCAAAAAAAAAACAACAGATAAACAATGGGAGCACTGCAGGTTATGCACACATTTATCATTGATACAAACTTTGGGATCACACACAGTTTAGCTTAATACAATTTTCTCATTGAATAAGATGTTCCTGAGTCATGTGTTGCGGAAATGAATTGTTGTGGGCTGAGGGAAAGTGTCCTTTATCACCTTCTCCCATTTTCCGACAAGCTAGCTCTGCAATAATGGAGAGAGAACTTTATAGGGCAAAATAGAAACTGAATGTAAATTTCAGCAAGACAATAGCTTTACTGAGATTTTTTTTTTTTTATAGTAACAAAACGCATGATTCGGCCGCTCAGTCACAATCTTGAGGGGAATTTGTGCACAACCTCTATATTACCATTTAAAACAAACAATACAGAGTTAAGTTGCACTGGTTATAGCGATACATTAGCCCGTTCCACATGTACAATAATGTGGTTTGTGATGGACGTTATCTGTGGTTTAATTCAGGTTATGCGCCCGTCTCTGGTCTTTCATACATTGGTAAACTCCCCCTGGGCAGGTGCCGTTAATATAGTTTCCTTGTGCACTCAGAAGGAGGAGAAGAGTGTGTACAGAGAGGGTGTGCGTGGATCCCTCACCGGTTTTAGGCTGCGCATCTTTGATTGGCTCGCGGACTCGGGGTATAAGTGTATTACATAATAGGGCTGGCAGACACGGGGAGGACGGACCGCGAGATTCACTTGGTCTTGCGTCGGGGGGGAGACAAGTCTTGATACTGGAAAAACCTCTCCGCATCTTTCCAGCTGCGTTGACGGCCGGCCACCTCGAGAATAAGGGATTCGAATATGATGACTGTATGAAACCGGATTTCTCCATGCATGCGCTTGTGGAGCAGTTTCATGTCACCAACATGGTAAGATTGGCTTTTTTGAAAGAAAGGTGTGCGTGCGTCTTTGCTAGGCGAGAGTGTTAGGTGCTTTGGTGCAGCTGTGCTATGTAGGAATGCAGTGGGGCTGGCAGTGCGGTGAATGCTGATGTGGTTGCGCTGCTAACATGATATATGCAAGTGATCTTAGTTACAACCTCTTTCCTTGCCTCTCTAAGTGTCTCCAATTTAAATTTTAGACTATAACAATTGCTCCGTATATCCATTGCTAACAGATGGATTTGACTGCATTAATTTGCATTGACCTAAATACAGGTTTTGCAGTCTGAAATATTTCGCCCTTGGATTTGTGATGTTGCGTTTGATGTTTCGAAGTGTAATAAAAGGCACACGGGTCATCTGGCGCTAGACACCGCGTTAATGACGGCAGTTGTAAGAGGTGCTTGTCTGTTTACTCCTATGGCATTTGATCAAGCTAGGTGTGAGTCTCAGAGCTGAGAGATTGATTATGTAATGCAGTTTTAATTTATTCAGACAGCCAAAAAAAAAAAAAAACAGGCGGTATTGAGATGGGGCAGCGGTGATCTTATTAGTATCTAGTTAGAATGGAGAGATGGAGGAGAGAAGTGTGCATTGGCCGTGACACGACCTGTATCGCTTTCCTCCTGCTCCTCCTTGCCTACATTACGGTAGATTGATGGGAACCTAGGAGATTGTGCTTTAAAGTGACTGAAATAGACCAGCGCTGGAGACAGGGGGTGGATTACCGCTTGCAGACATTTACAAGAAAAGAAACGACAAAGCAATACTTGACCTTATAGTCCCAAAGCTCCTCTCTGTGCTGTGGGTGCTACATCAAGTCTTGAATGATACTAGATGTAGGATTTCCATTTTAGACATATTCAAATTCAATTTCATCTCAAAGAAAAAGTATTATTTTCTAATCTTTTTGAGCACCATTCATCGGGCCAGTTTCCATGGCAGCGTGACACATGTTTTTGCGGTAGTCCTCTCTTCTCTTCTTGTAGTGGTGAGCTTTCTGATATAGGCTGGTTACAGGTTACTTTGCTACAGGCCCAATGTGAAACCTGATTGAATTATGACTCAGACACAATTCACATGTTAGAGATACTTCACAAATCTATATTCAAATTGTGTTATGTTACTGCTTTGAAGTCATGCTGTCCAAGAGTAGACAAAAGATTAAACATATATATACAATAGCTGTCAAAAAATAGCAATACATAGAGTCATGGAATTTTAATAATACTGGTACATATAAAAAGGCTCCCAGGCAGCCTGTGTGTATAACTGCATCAATTATAGCTGATTATATATGATTGCTGCAAATTTTACTCTTCAGTTTTCAAATCAATGTCATGTACACATGGTTTATGTGAACAGCCTAATTATATTCTATAAAATCTATTTCAAGATGCATTGAATACATCATTTTTGACAATGTTGTTGACTTTTCAGCCCCAGTAGCTGACAGACTCCCCAGCCTGGATAAGTGGAGAGAGCTGAATTAACTGTCATTCAAAACCACTCCCAAATTAATACACATTCATTGCATTTCACAAGAATGTACAGTTATGTTGCGAGTTCAGAAGAAAAAAAGACAAAAGTAAAGAAAGTGACTCGACTAATGTAAGATTATGAAGGGCATCTCTGGGTCATAGATATTGGTGTTACTGTGGTGCTCTCCAAGGATTACAGTCAAATGAACCAAAATAACCCTCATTCCAACATAAGTTCGTTAGCAACTAGTTCATAGCTGGAGAGGGTCGCATCAGGAAGGGCATCTGACGTAAAACTGAATTTGCATGCAAATGACTGCACTCGTGGGCTTTTGGATATCGGTCTCAGAGGCCAAAAGAAGATTGATTTGATGTTCTGTAAATTGTGTGGTTTCACTCACTCTCTGTCTCTTTGGGGAAATATTGCGGTGCATCCTGAAACGTCCTTGCCTTGTCCCATCAGTGGCCTGTCGATATTGTTGAAGCATCTGTGGCTATGGAGACGCCTCTCAGGCGTGAGCGACCCTCCCCGATCACTCCTGCCCCCATCTCCCTCTCCTCTACCCCTGTAATCCACGCTTGCATACAGGTCTGAGGGTCAGCAAAGCTTTTGAGTTTGAGAGCTTTAGATCCTCAAGGGGCTCGGGATGAAATAAACAGCCACGCACAAAAACTGCTGCAGCGTCTTAAGAAATGCACTATAGGATCATTTATATTCTGAAGGCAAAGTGTGAGTTGGCGTCAAATAGCAAGCAAAGAGGCTGTGTGAGAGGACAACATTGTATAGATTGGGATAATGTCTCAAATATGCGTTAAAACAAAATGCAGCAGTTCACAAATAAAAGTCTATAGTATCTGCCATAAGGTATTAAAAGCCACAGTTTTGATTTCAGACTCTAATAAATGAGCTGTGCATTATATTGTATCATAAGCAAAACATCTCAAACAAGTATGGACGGATCAATAAAAAGCCAACATTTATAGATGACGTCTACATTATACAAACAACGACATGAAACAGGAAACAAATCGTGTGAAGTCTAAAATATGATCACTTTTTTTAAGTTTAGTTAATCACAATGTTTGTATTTGTGACAGATTGAGATAAACGCAGTCACATATCTACGCTTGGTATCAGATAGTTGTTGTTTTTACATTTTTATACGAATATGTTATGTTAATCTGTTACTATATTTCAAGCCAAACCTTTAAAAACATATTTGCACTAATCAAAATCAACCTTATTTGGCAGTCTTTTCATCATCTTTCATTCTGACCTGTGCTTTTGAATTCTTTTTTCCAACAAATTGTCTACTATATCGAACTGCATGGTCAATTTATCCAAGCGGTACAAAGCCTGTTTTTGCTCGCTCCCCGTTGTTGCTGTATTGTACCTATTGTAACAGCAGCACATTCTAGTCCACCTCCTTCTTTGCGGCAGTGCAGTCCCTGGGCGTTTGATAAGTCTTTACCTAGAGCCTAAGCAGCTCCTGTCAGATTTGATTAGAGGTGGCGTTTGTGCCCAGGGCCCGAGGGGAGCGGATGCATGGTTAGCGCCGGGCCAGGGGAATGCCGAACACGACTTTGGCGAGAACAATAGGAATCGCAGCCCTGGACACACACACACACACGCACACACACAGGTGTAGAGCTATAGTCCGAGCAGGTGGACTGTGTTTGTTGTGTGTCAATAGTTAAGACTTGCAGCCTGATGGATAACAGCGTCAGGGTGTATTTTGGGAGCTATTGTCCTTTAATGAGAACAACCTTTGGAGGAGACATGTCAAATTTGGGTCCCGGGGGGCAAACCTGTCCGTTTTGGCCATTTATTTTTATGTTTGGTGCATGTTGCATTGTAAGTTTTAAAGTGCCTTTATTGTTGTGACAAATCATCTCAATATCAGATTAGATTAAAGCTGCGTTCACGCGTGTCCTTGTTAGGTCCTGCCTGGTTTGAGTCCAGTTTAGTCCAGATGCAGACTGGGTTTGGTACTGTTCTAGTCCTCGTTAAGTTCTGGTCTAGGTCAGGGTTAGTTCCTAATTCCAACTTTGATGTGATAAACGAAGTGTAAACCCATTCTACGGAATCAATTCTGTCCACACAACGTAAAATATTTCTTTTTGTGAAATAATGATGTATGCATATAGCCGAGTGCTGTTCAACATGAGGCCTGTGGGCCATAACAGGCCTCCCAAGTTATTTAATCTGGCCCACAACCCATCCAAATATGAAAAATATATTTATGTAGCTTGTTTACTGGTTTGATTCTGGGTTAGAGCTAGTTTAGATCTGGTTTGGTCTGAGCCCCTATTTAATTCTGGTTCGGTTTGGGATGTTGATAAAGCATTTTCTATGTTATTTCTCACAAAGATCTAATCTATCAGTAGTTATTATATTGCACTAACCTAATTTATCGAAACAGTGTTGGAGATATTTTGTGTGACCCAAAATGTTGTTACGTTAAATGTTGGGCGTGTTGTGCACCTCCGGCCCAGAGGCCTTCTGGAAAATCTGTTACTCGGGAAAATGAAGTTGAACAGCCCTGATATAGCCTGTGTATTCCTATATTTTACAAATTCCCAATGAATATACATATCTCATTATTTTCATTAACACTTTCCTTAACAATTTATAATCCGTGTAAAGGAAATTAAACTGTTAACAATGTGAAATGGGAAAGTAACATATTATGACCTGGAAGTATCCCGAAAATAATACTCCAAACATGTCGTGAAACATATTAGTTGAGGTTTATTAATCAGAAAAATGTGTAATGTCTGTCAAATTACAGACAGAAGTGCACCTTTTAATGTTTAACTTTTCGTAGCATTTTTTTTTTACCATAAAAAACATACTCGATATTCAAATGTTGCATACTCTCAAATCAACATCCATGCTATTGATACCGACATAGATACATGTAGCTCTGTCCTGCATGTCATTTTAATTTAAAGAGTGTTTTCATGTTCTTCTAAGATAAAGGAGTGGTTCATTTGCAATATCCATCCATTTGATTCACTTCTTGAGGTGATATGTGAGACCAAATGGCTCTCAGTAAAATATCTCGTTCATTTGTTATTACATTAATTCATTACACACCACCACTCTTGGCGCACATCTCTCGGGAAAATTAGTTTTGACACTGCTGCCTGGCCTCTCCATCACATGTGAAGATTGCGCTGATCGCCCGGCAGGAGAGGATGCCCGGTCAATAACTCATACAGAGTGCTCTGCTCATGTAATTAAAACACACCTACTGCGTTGCGTAATGTTATTAATTCATGAAGTTAAAATCAATTGAAAAGACTTCTGATGACTCATTCTGGTACATTTTGTCAAAGTTGTTGCCGCAGATCAACTAACAAGCTCCTACGACAGCGTGAAGCAAGAGAGATTAGTCCCTCATGTATGTTTGCTGATTTGCATTCCTATCACATTATCATATGTGATTAGAATAATGTCATAATGGGCCAATTACAGGCTCTGCTCCTCAAACACTCTGTTGTTCCTTCACCGAAGCCTCTGCCTTTTTGTGTTGTCACTTATTGTGTTGTGTTGCCATAGTCTGTGTTAATAAATGTGTTATAATAGTTTTGCAATTCTTAAGATGCCTCGCTTCAATGGTGGGCAGTGCCATATTGAATAATATGAGTGGGTTTACAATGGAGACTATAAACAGCATTGTATTCAAATAACTTCTGACTAATCTGATTGTTTGAGGTTTAATAACATAACACAGAAATATATATATATATGTGCATGTACGGTTATTACGTTTTTAAGACCACTTTTGTAGCTCTTGGTGCCGTCTGATGAGGCATGTTTCCAGTTGTGTGGCAGAGTTAGATTACAGTATGCTTTGGGTCTCTAAAGAGTCAGTCAGCTGTGCATTTGCTCTTATGTAACGCACACAACAAGCATGACTTTGGCCTGTGTTTAGTACAATGTAAACAATGCACATCATGTTTTTTTTATCCTCGTTCTAAAAGCTTTTATGGCACTGAAAACACCCTGTGTTGCTCTCACAGTAAAGAGAACAGGATCTCTCTCGTTTCAAACTTATATCACTTTACAGTTCGATTGCGGAAGTCTTCTGTAGACACTAGGGTTGTCAAAAGTATGGAATATCAGAAAATAATCAATCCTAAAATTAGTATTGTAACTAGATACTCATTTGAACAAGTATCGCATAAATAGGACAAAATGTTTTAGAATTATCTTGAGCTTCATCAGAACTAGTATAAGACCTCATGGGGACATAAATAAAGCACTTTTACTTTGTGTTTAAAAATACAGTCTAGTGTGTAAAACATATATTGTATCATAATTGGTATTGAGTATCAAGCCTATTCCTTAGTATTGAAATAGAGTTTAGTATCAGCCACAGTTTCCTTGGAGCAGGTCGTTTTATGTCTGAGGCCTCACCACCAACAGAGCACAAACTTAGATTTAAAGATGATGATTATGCCATTTTGCATGTTTAAGGTAAACAATCGCATACAGGGCCGGTGGGTGAAGTGTCTTGCTCAAGATCTTGTTCAATTTAATTTCATTGTGTATCTATTTACACATGGAAAGATTAAAGTACAATACAGTCAGTTTGCAGCCGGTTCCTGTTGCGCAGAAAGGAACAGACAGGGTTGAGGCGAAAAAACAATAATATCGTTTATCGCAACAAAAGGGTAAACAATAATCGTTAGTGGTACATTTTGTAGAATAGTGATAATTGGCAGCAAAGATTTATTTTTATTTTTATTTTTATTTTTATTTTTATTTTTATTTTTATTTTTATTTTTATTTTTATTTTTATTTTTATTTTTATTTTTATTTTTATTTTTATTTTTATTTTTATTTTTATTTTTATTTTTTTAATTTTTTTATTATTTTTTTATTAGGACAGTGCATATTAACCTGTGTTAGCAAACAGTTTCAACAAAAATATGCCAGTTAGCACAAAAGCTAAATTTCATCCGTTGTCCTAAGGCATGTAAAAAGTACAATTCTATATTAGAAGTTACAGAATGTGTATATAATAATGACTACTATCCAATAATTTTTTTTGACCATCAACAATATTGAATTATCATGCCATTATCATTAAATCAACAATTATAACTAAGCTACTGCGACTCCACAGTGGAAACATGCCCAGAGTGACGTTTGTTTCAAAATAACAGGCGCCTGATGTTGCGGTGTGTGTCACTTTTGTCATTTTCAAGATGCCTTTGTGGTTGTGATTCAATGGCTGGGCTGTGGCTGTTGAGTAATGTGAGTGGGTTTACCATAGAGGCTAAATTAACATTGTTCTGAAATCACCTCTGACTAATTGGATTCGAGTTTGCAGACAATAACAGTGTTACATAAGTTCCCCCTGTGTCTTTGTGCAGTTGATAAGTGGCGGGTCGATCGTGAACGCGGAGGCAGTATGGGACCACGTGACCATGGCCGACCGCGAGTTGGCGTTTAAGGCGGGCGACGTCATCAAGGTGCTGGACGCCTCCAACAAGGACTGGTGGTGGGGTCAGATCGACGAGGAGGAGGGCTGGTTCCCCGCGAGCTTCGTACGGGTGAGTGGAGTGGATGCGAGACACTGCAGCGCGACATGACAGCGGCACAACATTTCACGGTACAGATTAGAACAATGTGAAATGATGATAAACCAATGGCTTCGGTGACCCTCTTCAGTTGTTGTGGGTGTGTATTTACTGATTTGGCCGCAGTTAAGTGTGTAGCCGAGAGTAAGGAATCAAACGTTGGAGTATGTGGTAAACTTCCATCTATAACGCACATGGACGTGATAATCCCTTCAAACGTAATGAGAAGTTAAATGTTAATAAATTCACCAAACGTGATAACAAAATTCCCACAAACCGTAATAATTGTTACATTTGTGGGAAAGTACAAATCAGATACTATTAACAGCTTGTATACCAGCCATTTCTTTACATTATGACCTTATTATCTGCAATATACTAAACATTTGATGAGTTTTGGATGATGTCAACATTATAAAAGTGTATTTATTTGTATTTTTTCCTTTGTCTGTTGTTATGTTTGTGGTAAATACCTGATGTTTACTCTCCCACAAATGTAATAAAATCCCACAAATGTAATAATTTTGCTTTTGTGGGAATATTTTACAGCAATGACAGCTTTTTTTATTATGTTTTGTGGGTGTTACATGTGTCCTAATAGTAACAAGCTTAATTTTTTTGATTTAAGATTAGATTTGATGTGATAAAAGAAGAAGAAAGAATTTGTTCCGCGATCTGGACATGCCGGTGTTTCAGTGCAAAGTAGAAGAACGGCAATTAGAATAAAAAATTCAAATGTACTGTCCATCCAAATAATAAGGATCGACTCCCCTAATTCCAGTTGTTTGCTGAATCCATTTGGACCAGGGACGACAGACAGAAGACACAAGAGTCAATACCTAAATACAGCAAAAACCCACAAATAGGTTGGCCAAAAGTATCAAAAATGAAGATAAATATGAACAAAATGTGACCTTCTTCTTAACGGTTTTCGAAGGATCTTGAGCCCTATCCAGAACTAGTACTGTATAAAACGATATGGTTGCAGAGAAAGTGCCATTATTCTGTGTCTGAAATTGGTTCTCTCGCAGGCCTGGCCGACAGTGTCACCACGAATCTTCCCTGTTTATCACTCTCACTTCGCGTCCCGCCACCGTCACTTTTTCCGGTCAGCGTTTTGTGACGGATGATTTTGACACGACCCTCTTAAAACAGCCAACCTTCTCAAATGTAACCTACCGGTACTAAACTCGGTGTTGGACAGTAACTTTGCATACTTATACGCAGGTCATCACGTACCAGGTTTATTGTTTAGTCTTTGTTTGTGTCATAAATTTGTTGTATATTATTTTTGACCTCTGTGTGAAAGTAATTTTAGCAGCAGTAGTGTAGGTTTTCTTCAGTAATGCTAATTTTACTTGACATATCAGAGAGAAAATATTTTAAACAATACCTGCATTTAAATCCAGATTATGTGTACTTACTCCACCTCTCACTTTACGCTGAAAAGAGCCATTTTCTCTGAGAAGCTTAACCACTCAATACCAGAGGGCTTTTGAGCCATTATTATTAAGCTTTCACATTATTATTCTAATTTTCTACAACCTACATACACACAAAGTCACATGCAGATGCCACGTGTCCCAAACAAAGCAGATTACCACAACACAAAGTTACGCTCTGTGAATATTGCCTGGTTTAATAACAGAGGAAAACCCAGGAGAGGTTGAAAAAGCGCCAGCTAAGTGCCTTATCCGTGTTCAGGGGCAACAAAACAAAAGATGCTGATGTCCCCTTTTACTTTGGCGTCACCTTGAGCGCGTGTCCTTGAAACGCACTTAAATTTACATTATCTCACCTTTTGTTGGCTCCACTAAACAATAACGACACGTTCGGTGAGTGGCGTGGTACGGGTCGGGTCAGCGCGGCGTGTTTTGTTATAGATCACCTACAGAAGGGATTACGTTCAAGGCTTTGTCAAGACCAATCAATACTAAGGCCATTATTCAAACTAGATCCTCATTTGAAGTGTTTTTGGGAACATTAAATAAACTGCTATATTTTTGTGTTGAAAATTACATTCCATATCAAATCGTTTTTGTTCTTGGCGTTGTTTTTTTGTTTGTTTTTTAAACCTTTCTTTGTATTGCTCAACAAGCTCTATATTGCAGGGCATAAATATAGTACAATTTAATCAAGAGAAAATGTCAGAGATGTGAGTTAGGCTTGGAAGTAAATTGTGAATTCCATCTCCCATTTTAGATATAATAATGCCCTTTGCTTGAACTGCTCTGAGCTCGGTCACTCCTCGGTCAGATCATAGAGATGCTTCGTAGTTTTCAGAAATGTGCTCAGTGCCATGCCCCTTTTTTAGTCATCTAAATGATGCACAGGGGCATGTCTTTAGGCGAGAGAGTTTCTTTAGCCGACTGCAGCCCGAGTGTAAATGTGACTGCTTCATTTGTAAGAGGCAAGTACAGCATAAGCGCTGTTATATCAAATTGTAAAGTTGCTTTTATGCACATTAATTTTGTAACTTCCTGTGTGAGCGGAAGTCATTTGACCCGAAGTCTCCTTGACATATAAACGCGAGGAAAATAAGATAGGTAAGATTAACGGTGAACAGTGAAAGCTAAAAAAAAAAAAAAAAAACAGTAAAAATCATGGATGAAACTGAGCAGCTTAAAACTTGTACTTTGTGAAATGGACATACTGTATTTATCCATATGGAAATATGATATGCTAATGTCTAAGGACTGTCTCGATAAAACATTTTGAAGCACAATCGTTACAGAAAACAATAACGTTGATAGTTTATGCCACCGACACTATAACCTTTAAAGAGGAAGGAGGATCCCAGTAAACCATATGTAAATGTGCAGTGTCATTAAAAGGCATGAGCTGCATCAGATAAACATAACAAATAGCCATCGAAGCTGCTTATTCATGACTTTTACAGCTGAAATCGAACGCATTGCACAAACAATAACAAAGATCTCACCACAGTTGCACAATAAATACTGAACCCCCCCAAAAAATATTCTCTGATCGATTTACTGCCACGTAATACGGTGAATGTTAGGAACAGTATGGTACTTTTTTGCATGGGAACAAAACAAATTCTCCATTCACCTGGATCTACACCGAAGCAGCTGTGACCTCTGAAATGGCTTTCATTCCCTCAAAGTTTATTTATAGATTCCAACAGCCTAAACGTTAGATAAGGTGCTTCGCAGGATACAAATGAAACCAGTTCGATTAAGAACACTATCAAAAGGAACAACGGACACAAAACAAACTAGTTGTCAAAGGCTAGATTGAATGAATGTGTTTTTAGCTGGAATTTGGAGAGAGGAAACAGCAAATTTCATAAATCCAACCAAGATTATTAATTCACTTAAATCTAGACAAACAAACAAAAATAAATCGAACGTAATCGACATTTCTACTAAATAAACGCAAAATAAGTACCATTATAAAGCTTATAAGTAAAATTCACTTACTGCACTGATAGATAATTTCACTTATTTCAAGGACATTTGTGCCTAAAACAAGTGTGTTTGTTGTAATTGTTTTCTAGTTTTGAGCAGGTGTGATTTTGCCGTGAACTGTCAGTCATCATCAAGTGTGACTGATGAACGCTCCTAAACTGTAAAACGAAGAAGGTTTGCGCCGTGCTGACCCGCCTAATGCCACACCACTTCTGCTTTAACACCTCTAACTCCTAAAACATGAATGTAATGTATTCAAAAGCGTCATTGCTGAGGTTGAACTCTCCCCCTTTCACTGAGCACCCCCTCCATGGTCATCATCCCTCACTTTTTCACCCCTATTTTCCATATTTCCTCTGCTGACGGGGCAGGGCAGACAGGCTGACCCAACTGCCCACCCAAAACACTTGTCTCTCTGTGTGTCTTTTCTCCCAAAGGTGGACCCCCACCCTCAACAGCCCCAAACAAAACAGGTTTTCTATATCAACCCTATAGCAACTCCACGGTTCCAAAACACTACGACAAAGGTGCGTTTTTATTTACCAACAAATGTCATCCACCAAACCATCCAGCCTGCCCGCCCACCCACCTCTTGCTAATATTTGTAACTGCGTCATTACCAAAACATTCACTCACTGTAACGCCATCGACCCAAACGGACAGTTATACGACAAACGTGTGAGTCAAAAGTAAAGATTGAACACAAATTCTGTTCATGAACACTCACGTTCACGGACGTGCAAATTCTTTCAGGATATTCGTACGTGTTTTACTGTTGACTCAGTTCGGTGGTCTTAGTGGCACCACCCGCTGCTCTGCTTGTCTGTGGCACTGCATTTCCATCTTGTGTTTGGCATCGTACCCGCCGGTTCTTTGATGTCCTCTTGGCAAACTGTGTGTCATCAGGTGTTGGCTTCTGGGCATCGGAAACCACACACTCGCTCTCCCTCTTTTCTCTCTGTTTTTCTTTCTTTCTATCTGTGAAATGAGCCAGCAGAAGGACATGCGATGTTTGTAAATCTGTGTTGTGTGTACTGTATGTGTTACGATATCTGCAGAATACTGCTGGTGTGTAGGCTGCTGTGTGAAGTGCAACAAAAAAGTACAAGCAACGGCAAAGTGGGAACAACGGATTTGATTAAAAAAAAACAACTTGGGTTCATTGAAGAGTAGCGCTGACGTCAGTGAGATCAAAACCAGGTTTAAAACGGAGCTAAACCTGGATCAGGGCTACACCAGAAACCTATAATGTCAAGTAGTAGTAGTAGTGGTAGTAGTGGTAGTAGCAGCAGCAGTAGTAGTAGCATAGTATCTCAATCAGCGCCGATCTAAGTATTTTGGGGAAAGAGTCATAATAATAGTTGGGTTGAAACAAGTGAATCGATTATTGAGATAAGCGTCAACTAATTTATGAATCGACTCATCATTATATGGACTACGAGATATAAGGTTCTACGACTCGAGAGATGTGTACATTTTGTGATTTTGGTGAAAAGAAAATCTGTTTTTGCTGTAATTGTACTTCAAGAATCCAGAATACACACTTCTCCAATTCTTTACGAAAAGTGAGTCTGGTCACCACTCCCCCCCGTCCCGCCTCGAGCCAAACTCAAACAGAACCGAGCAATCCGGGATTTGTTTATTTCCGCGGCGCAAACCCACGACTGCTTTGGTCGCCTATCATTTACAACGCGACATTTTTCAGTTCCTGTGATCTTTTTTTTGTTTTTTTTTTCCTCGTAAGCAGCCATGTTTGTTTTGATACCGACCAACCGCGCGTGTTTCTGATTGGCTCACCCACCTGTCAATCACCTCCGCCTGAACTCACGGAGATGCAAGCGGCCACCGGACTGATATCAAACTGTATACAAATACTTTTCGGGATGGCCTCAAATCTCATCACTTTAGCTTCATCTTTACTTTTTTTTTGCTTTTTTTTTTTTTTTTTTTTGCAATCTAAACAACTAATCGATTCACGAAAAGAATAATCGCTTGGTTAATCGTAAAATAATTGTTAGTTGCAGCCCTAAATAGTCGTAATTGCGGTTTAGTAGCAGTAGTTCCATCAGTTATAGACGCTATAGGGCTAATCTTGCAGGCAGCAGTGAAAGTATCAGCTGCAGCACGTTAAGCGGCCCGTGTGTGTGTGCGTGTGTGTGTGCGTGCGCGTGTGTGCGTGTGTGTGCGTGTGTGTGTGTGCGTGTGTGTGTGTGCGCGCGCGGTTGTGGCAGCGAGCGGGGAAAATCTTAGGACAGTGAGTACGATTAGCTGAGCCGGAGATTTGTTTATTTGTGTTTTAATCGTGAGTGAGTGGCTGCCAGCGCTCGGACACAAGATCCCCCTCGGCAGCGTCTGAAAGAGGCTTTGTGGAGCGTGGAGTGGTTGGCAGCGCGCGTCTAACCTTGGCGACATGCTGGACCGCGAGTCGGCTCCCGCATCCAAGGGACCGAGACTAAATAAAGACCGGGAGGTTGGATTGCACCGACAACTAGGATTAATTAAATCTTAAATGAAGTAGTAGGTGGTATGTAAAGTACGGTGATCCGTCATGACAGATTGGGATAAGTCACAGCCGCAGTGTTAATTACAAGCACTTTTTTACATTTGTTAGGAAGTAAAGAAACATTCATTTGCATATTGTCAATCGCTATAATACTGTATTCTAATTTAAAGCTAAATCATATTGAGCTCAGCAGGATCACAGTACAATTATGTAAAAGGGTTTAGTGCTTCCAAATTATGCAAGCTGTAAATGATTAATAATCCATCCGTGTTTGAGAGTCATATTTCATGAAGCAACTGCGACGAACATGTTCTTCTATATTCTCCAACTAATCCTATTTCAGTATGTTTCATTTTGAAGAGTTAATTTGTTAAAACAGACAGGTTATAACAGATGAGTAAAGGCGGTTGTAGTTTGGTGGTTTGTAGTCTACTCTTTTTATAGCGCCGTTTTCAAAAGCCAATTACATTTTACTCCAATCAAAATTGTATTCCATCTTTTGATTAAAATCCACTTGACATTATTTTCATGGATAATATCTGTAGACGATGGTAACAAAAACAAAAATTACGCTTCGACCATTCTTGTTAAAATTCAGATTTGTTTTTGCAAATGAACTTCTTGTGGATATTGTTTATTATATTTCAGGGCAGTAATCTGATCTTTATCTCATTTCTGGAGTTGTCAGAAAGAGCATGGAAAGATCTTAAGTTGATGTGAGTAATCGGATTACATTCGTGATGTAATATTAAAGGTGGAAAAAAGAAAAAAAAAAAAGATTATTTGAATGCTGTTTTAAAGATATACAACATTTTTAAATCAAGTTGTTCTTAGTCAAAGAAAAAATGCTACAAAAGGTCTGATTACAATAAAAACGTTCAAATATAATAAGGACATTAGGTTTATATTTCTGCACTTTTGTGGAGTCATTTTTTACATGACATTTCACATTGTCTGATAATTAAACCTGGACTAATTACATTTAAAGACATGTTTTTTACACATTTCTGTGGAGTTTTACATAGTATTGTCTGATTATCGTTACTGGCATACTCCAAAAGAATATTGAGATATACATTTTTGTCAATATTGCCCACCACTAATTATTACTTTTTAATTCCTGAAGTGGATGTAACACAGCAATAACCAGCTCTCCATCAGATTTGGGTCCGGCCTAATGAGAGCCAAGGCTAAAAACACATTTAATAAATAGAACAGAAACGTGGACAGTTTTTAGCTTGGTCGCAACCTGAAGAGAACCTTTGTTTCCTTTGAGACGAATGTACAGACAGAATTAAAAGACCAATATGAGGATATAATAAAACACATATTTCCCTAGATATGCTGCAGACGGGTGGGCAGACAGTGGCTTTTGTCATTGTACCATTACTCAAACAGGGTAAAGTGGACGTTGATTGAACATTGTCTACAGTTCCATATTACTGCTTCATATGGTTTAAATAAAAAGATACATAAAGAATACATCATGAAATCAATGTCTTAATCCCATGAGTGAGGTGTAAATATGCTATCCAATTACTATTAAAGAACAAATCAAAAATGCACGTAACAAATGAATACTTGATACCACATGTATTATTCAGTTATGTATGCTGACCTAACAACAAAACCTCAAAAAAGGTGTTGGTTTACTGTATTGACTCAACTATTACAAACGTAACAACAATTTAAAATTCAGTGCTGTTATTTGAGGCGATGTTTTTATTTTTCAAAACTTCAAACGTCTTCAGAGTTTCCTTCCGTGGTGCAGCGGTACGTTTTTTAAATAACCCTTTGTTGATGCAATCCAACCTGTGCGGCGTGAGTGCAAAGTCCTGTTCTGTACTTGTTAGCACATTGTTGTTTTATTCTCTCATATTTGAAGCCTGCACCTGCCTCCCGTGTGAGTGGTTTTTTTTTTGTGTTTTTTTTCTCCCCCTTCTCTTTGTTGCGTGCACGTGTCCTCAGCTGTGGGTGAACCAGGAGGACGGGGGAGGGGAGCCATCCGAGGGGACGAGCGAGGTTCAAAATGGCCACCTGGACCCGACCAACGACTGCCTGTGCCTGGGCTCGCCGCTGCAGAACCGCGACCAAATGAGAGCCAACGTCATCAACGAGATCATGAGCACAGAGAGACACTACATCAAACACCTCAAGGACATCTGCGAGGTACGGCCAAAAACAACCCAAAAACACGCTGTGCAGGACAAAACACGGGGCCGGGAGGGGGGGATTCATCTGGGGGGTCGGCGGGGATTAAGGATTGCGAAAAGGATTACGGATGCGAAGGAGCGAATCTCGACCCCTTTAACTCGGACCTCAAAAGCGTTGTTGTTTTATGCGTCCGGTCAGCATCTCAGAAGAATTAAAGGTGCACCGTGTAACTTTTCTCGTGGGGCGTCCACACCTGCTTGTCTCCATGGATCTGAAAGTACTGTCTAACAAAACAGTTAAAATAAATAAATAAATAATAAAAAAGGAGAAAGGAGGAAAAAGGAATCAAGAACAGTAATGGCATAAAAAAGAAAGAGAAAATGAGGTTGTTGTGGTTACAAGTGTGTATATCTGCTTGTTTACAATGACTGAATGTAAATATATAGTGCATTGGTTTATCCGTGTTAAGTTGAAACAACATAAGATATTCATTTTTGCATATTCAAACTCTCACTGATCATCTCTCATGATCATTTTATATGTAATAATAATAATAATAATAATAATAATAATATATAATAATAATAATAATAATAATAATAAATAGGTGTTTCTTTTCCTGGAATATAATAATAATAATAAAAATGTAAATAGGTGTTTCTTTTCCTGGAATGTTGAACCAAACATGGCTTTAAAGTGATTTATCTGTGTTTTTACTGACCTGTAACTTGGCCTGGCACGTCACCTTTTGACTCCAAACAGACAGATACGGTTAATGCCATACTGTGGAACATTGCAGGGGGGGGAAAAAAAACAAAAACAAAGACAATGACATATCCGTAGTGCATTTTCAGGTCTGTTTTATGCACGGCTGGTTCTGGGGTTGACGCAGTATTAAGTTGTTTTGTTAAAAATCAACTTTAACGAACTTTTAACCATCGGAGTTGTATTCGGATTGACTCCTGCATCTTTGAGTAACCCTGTATTTTCCTGGAACTGAGGCTCGAGCGCACAGGCGATTCCTATTTCCACCTACCCCCTGTCTCCGCCCACATCCCTGTGCTTAGTTTCGATCGTTTGAAACATGAAGACACCAGGTGACGCATGAAGGGTTCTAGAATGTCATGATATGTCACTATGAAGTCAGTTCTGAACATCTTTCTATTATCAAGCTGTTTTAGATCAGTATTGTTGCTTACGAGGAACAAAATGTAAAAAATAATGATCTACCGTTAATAAGAAAGAGGCCTAATGTGTCACTGGAGTGGATCATCTCGGTAAAAGGACTGAACTGAAGGCAGCCACAGAAGAGGGTGGTGCCGATGATTGGATTTGTCATTACAGAGTGAATCATGCTGCACAGATGAGCCACAAGTCACACTTAATAACATAAACCAAATGATCTGGGTGATTTATACAGGGCCATAACGGGACATCTCAATCAAATTTACATATTATCCCAGCCTTATCATGTGCAGGACAAAGTAATTACACATCTTCTAATCCTCTATTTGTTTATTTGTTCCATATTATCAGTCAGCTGTTATGGTAGATACGCCACATTTTTCATCTAGGCCTCTATGTATTCATGTACTGTTATGTTTATGTTTGCGTTTATTAATTTCGGTATTTTTTTTTTTGCCACACAAGACGTGAGAACCCTTTTCTACGCCCGGGTTGTAGACATCCAATGTTTAGCTCGACTGAATTCCTTCACAAAACAGCAATCCAAGATTTTAAGGGGAAAATCTCCTAATCTTGATTTAATCCTCCGTGAACAAGATCTTATCAAAGCAACCCATCTTTTTAAATATGTGTGCCAAAGCTTATATTTACCACCTCTCTTCGACACGTCACGCCTGCAAGAAATCCTGGCATGGAGCGGCGCAGCTATGCACACAAACACACGGAAGGGAAAATGATATTCCCTTATCACACCTGTGCAAATACAGTGTTCTGGGCAAACTAAATCTGTTTTACTTTCTATTTTTTAATCAAAAAGCGTGGATTTCATGTTCATTTGCTCAAGTTTTCTGGTGCTGTGAAAATAAATAGTCCTAAATACAGTAGATTTACCAAGGCCCACAAACTGAAATAAAGTTTATTTAGTCAAACTCATAAATTAACTGTTTCCTTCTCTTAGCTATAAGTCACTTTTGATGTATTATTTACGATGCTCATGTAAACAAACTGCCACGTCTTTAGGGTCCTTGCCCTTATATTTACATTAGAAATAAGCCGTAGAAGAAATATTTGCCCAATTATATTCTGAAATTTTACTCATACATGAAAACATAAGCAGATTTTTGTGTATGAGTTTAATTTTATGTTATTTTGGAGATAAAAAATAGCGTTAAAGAAGATGTATTATGCTTTGGTCTGCTATATTGTTATAATCTATTACACACGTGGATCATTATGGTCTATTTTGGACATTTTAAATCACAATATTGATCTAAAATGAAAACAGGTTCACTGACTTTTGGTTAAAAACTGCACTACAACTTCGAGAGGGCAAATGAGACGAGGATTCAAACACAATTAAAAGCCCTCAAGTCAGTTTTGCGTAATATGTCTCCTTTAACAATAAGTTTGGCTTCTGTATAATTATGTAAATAGACTTTATTTAAGACAATTGCCAAAGAGTGACTAAGCTTCATCATCTGAAACACCAAAGACTGGATTATTTAAATGCATATAATTGGAATACAATGAAAACGGAGAGAATTGTGGGAAGTGTAGTGTGAAAGGAAAAACACTCTTTTCCCCAAGTTCCAAAGCCACGAGGCATTTAATTAGCCGCACGAATTGGACAGACAAATTAAGGCCAAGAGTCTGACCTGCACCAAATTGTTTTTGACTTTACAATGGGTCCAGAAGTCACTGTTAATTTTCAAACCACTTAAATTATATTAGTCGGGTGTCCCAACATGTTTATTGCAAGGAGCCACAGAAAATAGATCGGGTGAACATTAATTATCTTTGACCATGTGCGCTCTTTCTGCAGACCTGTAACCCCCAGCGGTGTATTTTTCAATCAGCAATCTTTTTTTTTTTTTTTTTTTTAGACATAATATTTGACTGATTTCTCTTAAAGCTTAAAACTACCAATTTCACCCCCCAAAAAAAGTGATCAGTCCATAAGTAAAGGTAAATACACCATAATGTAAATAAAGGCCAAAGCTTGTCTAATTTACGACGTGGTTATTATTTGACAAATGATAATATATTAAAATACCTTTGTTTTGTAAGATGATTGTTTGAATTGTCAGGAAATTATGTTTTTTGGTGCATAAATTGTCCCTTTATTTAGGATGGAATTGTGTGTATTAATGACATATATGGATCTCAGCTCTACCTACCGTCCTGTAATATTCATACTTGTTTTCAACTTTCTTTGCAAATTGACACCTAACTGATGTAAATACATGTTAAATATGATTATAAGAAGTACTATCCAATCAGAGTAAAATCCTTATTTGAAGAAAAAGCAAACCTCTCATTACTACATTACTGTAAATGCTCTTATCAGACTGAGCCCATCTATTGGATTGGATTATCTTTTTCTCCTTCGTTGTACCACGTTTGAAAGATACTGACCACTACAGACAGGGAACACGCGAGGGCTGCCATTTTGGACGTGATCCGGTCCAGTCTCGCTGAAGTCCTAATAGTCCGACCCTGGTCAAACGTTTAGGTGAAACTACGACTGAGATTATCATTCCTACGTCACGGCAATAGAACGTCCGGGGTCTGTTTACCGGGCTGAGTAGGGCCTTTTCGTGCCGGGTTTGCATGTTCTGCTTGTGTCTGGTGGGTTTGCTTAACTCAAAAGGACTTAAAACTATGAAAAATGTGTTAATTCTAAGGTTAGATACTTGTGGATGTGAACCTATAGATAATATTTGGTGAATACTGTATATATAATCGCTGTTAAAGGATGTGTGTGGTTCGATGGTAAACCTCATCGTTTACCTAATATTTCTGCTTCATACATGTACATTTTGAGTATGTTAGACTGATTTTGTGTACAGAAATACCGCCGCTACTCTGTTCACGTCCACTATTCACATATCTGTTGTCATATATACGATTCAGTTTGATGTGTGCGCCGTTGCAGGGCTATTTGCGCCAGTGCAGGAAGCGCGTGGACATGTTCAACGATGACCAGCTGAAAGTCATCTTCGGGAACATCGAGGACATCTACCGCTTCCAGATGGGCTTCGTCCGAGATCTGGAGAAACAGTACAACACAGAAGATCCACATCTCTCCGAAATAGGACCCTGCTTTTTAGAACATGTAAGGCATTCGCATCATTTGTATTCTGCTTAAAGGCGTTTGAAGGTGTCCACGCTGACTCTCTTCATGTCTCTGATGGGTTGCTTGGCTTGTCAGTTCATTTTTGAGATACTTAAGAAAAATATTTTGACAGTATGATGCATTTCTGTTATATTTTGTGCAATGAAAGTCGTGTAAATTATATAGTGCGCTGTAACATTTTGGCACTTTTTGAGAAAACTGTTGGCAATGGTAAATCATACTTTCTCTCACGCTGCAACTTCTTGGTAGAGGGCCAGTTTGTCTCTGTGGATTTGTTATTGCGTTACCACAGTATATATAAAGTTATAGGTCAAATCTGTGGAGATGCATGCTAAGAATTCAAAAAACATTTGAAGTGGCGCAACGACAAGTGCAATGCCTTTACATGTGACTTTAAGTTTGCGTTCTCTTTGTGTTCAGTGAAATAACAGCGATGGAACCTGCCTTGAAAGCAGGGTTTCAGAGGGATGAAAATGAGCAGCGTTGTCTTTGCAAATAAATCAAAACAAAATACTAAATCATTTGAATGGTGAAAGGTGCTGAAAATGGCGTCATAAACCAGAAGCTCAAACCCATAAATCACAGTCTTAGGATCCATTTTCTCCCCCCATTTCAATATTTTAGTTTTGAATGATTGATTGACGTCTCAAAAAGCATGCTATTGTGCTTGCTCTCACCCATTGCCATGCTGATACGTAACACTACTGTGCGTCCTGAACATTTTGCAGCAAGACGGCTTCTGGATCTACTCGGAGTACTGTAACAACCACCTGGACGCCTGCATGGAGCTGAGCAAACTGATGCGTGACGGCCGCTACCAGCACTTCTTCGAGGCCTGTCGTCTACTGCAGCAGATGATCGACATCGCCATTGACGGCTTCCTGCTCACTCCGGTCCAAAAGATCTGCAAATACCCGCTGCAGTTAGCCGAGCTGCTCAAGTACACGGCGCAGGAGCACAGGTGAGACGAGGGCCCCGTCTCATGCGTTATTCATTGTTCAGTCCACTGCGTTGTACTGCTTTTGTGTTTTCCTGTGGCGAAGCTGTGGTATAAAAGTTTGTAACAAGCTAGCAGCCTGCAATGGGTCGATTAATTATTTTGGTCACAATAGCAGAACAAAGAAATGATTGTATCGTAAGTTTCATCTGTGTTTTTACAGAGTTATTACACTGTTTACGAGTAGTTTTTTTGGAATTGCGTGATCTCCTGGTTTTTTATGGTCTCTTTTTACACACAATGTACTGATACATGTTACTTAATGGGTTTGAGTACTTTTACCATGCTTTTAGTCGACTGACCAAGAACTTCTTTAGTCAACTAAAGAACTGCTAGATAGTAATCAAGTACTAACACTAGTACCGAAACTAGATACTCCTTTGAACAAGAATCAATACTCAAAGAAAATCGCATTAAAAGGACTACATTCGACCTTTTCTGCATAGTTTTAAAATGATCTTAAACTAGTGTAAGATCACATGGTACTACAACAGATACTTTACATTATTTTGAGTAGAAAAGTCCATTCTATTGTCTAAATGTTTTTATTATCTTTGTGGTATCAAAATTGTTATTGAGCCTTTTCCTTCGCATGAAAATCGCATCATGACAGTACATTGACTAACAGGATCAAGTCTGTAGGGCTGTAAGTTTTTAGTTGATTAATTGGTCGATGGTTAACCAAAATTTGTATTTGTTGACTAATTTTTGTATTTAGATTGAAAGGATTTGAATGGGACAAAAGCAGAAAGGAGGAGGCAGTGAGCTGAACTGAATCATGAGTCAACCATGAGTTATAATCTGCCTTTTCCATAGCGTTTCTGTTTGGATCGTTGTTTTACATGAACTGCTGCAGTTGTAGTCTTGTGGGTGCAGATGGTCCGATCTGAGAAATAGTTTTAGTTGGCTAATTGGTCTACAGGGCATGTTTTTAGTCAACTACAGCTCTACAAGTCTGGGAATGGTGTTTGGAAGTGCATGTGTGAATGAAAGCACAACTGTTTTAGATTAGGAGGCTACAACAATGTGAATGTATCCTGTAATTTGATAAACTGACGTATTTGGGCCTTTCATTCTTGTTTGTTTTTTGTCTAACACATACAGTACCTGCGGTTGTCTGTTTATTTCATTCCCACACCTTGGAAATTCTGTTTCCAAGTTGAGTGCTAATAACACAGTCTCACTGCTTGATGTCATCAGGTGGTAACAATTAGAAAAAAACATGTTTATTATCGTTCATTCTGCTTTTTGTCAAATTGTTAACAAACTGGCAAATGCTTTATCCCAAATTTTCGCTAAATTCTTCCACGCTTACGATCAGTTCATTTCAGAAACTAGTTTATTACTGTTGCATCATGGGGCTCCAGATGTGCGCCATGCAGCTGTTTGACACCGTTTACTCGAGCATGAACTAAAACAAATGCTCTTGGCTCAAGCAGACAACATTACATCCTAAAAATCTGGCTTGTGTTTATAAATTTAGAGAACACAAGTGGAAATCCATACTCAAATCCCGGGATGACGCTGTCCATTGACTGATTGCGAAGTGAATCATTCAATCATCAGGATGAAGCAATACAACAAATGCTGCACAAGGCTTGAGGAATAACTATTTATTTGGATATCGTTTCCCTCTGTTTGTTGATGTAAGAGCTAGTCGTTTGTGAATGGATTTATTTAGCGTTTAACCAGACTGAAAATAACAACCACAAAAAAAGTGCTGTTAAATTGGCTCCACTCGAGTTGCTTTGCCCCTGTACAAATGTGTTTTAAAAGCAGCTCTTAGGCTCAAAATGAGACGCTGTGTGATGTCCGGCCCTAATTATAAATAACTTTTCATCATCCGTGAACCAGGAAGTAACGCTGGTGCTCTGAACGTTGTGAATTGTGCTATGAAACTCATCGTAGAATAAATGGAATGCGTTTACAAAGTGAGGAACAGTTTGAAAGATTTTGGTTTTTAAGACAGTCAAAATCAGGTAGAGCGCCTCTAGTGTATATAGTGTATATACATTTTGGTTCAAATGTTAGATTTAAATATGTGGGGCTAAACCATCAAAATATGTGACAACAGCTAAAGCTAGGCATTGGCCAGATCTATACTAGAGTTGTCAGAAAAAGAAAAAAAAAAGATGATCTGATAATTGACACTAAAACTAGTTTTGAAAGTACATGCTAAGGAGGTCCCAGTACTGGAGTTAAAAACAACTTGGTACACAGAGAAGTACGTGTAAACAGAAGATCTTGAAGTGAAAAGGCAGATTAAACTGACCACATGCCTTCTCCTTACTGTTTATTATCCAAATGAAATACTAATAACAAAAAGATATGAACTGACTCCATAAACCAACCAAATTAACTGACTAAACAACTAAAGGATGAATGGTCTTGTTTTTGTTTAGTATTCGTGTTTATCATTGTGGAATTGATTGAGTAATGCGCTTTTTCCCCTTTCTCCCTTTCAAAATCAAGTTTGAGATTCGAGTATCACGAAAGCGCTAGCCTAAACCGCGACTCACGTCACAAACAAACAGAACTGAAGTCTCTCGTCGGATCCTTTCGCTCTGACTGGATGATAGTGTCCGCTGGCAGATTAGACAGCATTTGCGGCTCCACCAGCGCACTGTTCCACACTCACACATCGCACAGACAGGCTCAGTCCTAATCTAAACATTTGCAGATGCTATCTCGGCGACCAGACACTCAGCGGAGCGTCCAGATGTGCAAACCCAGGCGTGATGCTGCAGAAATGTGGTATAAGTGAATGGAAATAGAGTCCAGCTCCAGATCACTGAGCCAGAGACGGGGACAGATGCCAGAGCCGCCGCCGGCTTTTGCCAAATCGCAGCGTTTCACTGTTAGGAGCCGAGAGGCGTTGCCAGATACAGACATATTATCGATCAGAGTGAGGATTGGATTAGCGGTTCAAGATGCGCGATATCTCATTGCCACTCTGGTTATGGAATTAGCTGCACAAAAGGAAAGGCACAAAATTACCGCTGTATGTAAGGGGGAAAAAACATGTTCAACACAGCAACAAGCTTGATAGACACTGGCCAGCGCAGATGCTACGATCCAGTCGTATAAACCGTCACATTTTGTACCTGTCAAATTCACTCAAATTCTTACTAATGTGTCTGTGATTTCAGATAAATCCATTTTGAAAACCTGTCACTGATCATATTTTTATAGCTAATAGAACTGTGCAGATTTGAGTGACTCTATGACAGGATTTTGGACTATCAGCTGTTAAAAGTGCCCTCTGTATGGAACTTTTCTTGCTTGTCTCCATGTAGAAGTTATTTATTTGTCCAGACCTTTCCACAGTATGGCATTAACTCCACATTTATCCACTAGACCAAGCTACAAGTCAGATCTGTGGAGAGACTTAGAGTAAGAATGCGTGATTTTCAAGGTAATTTAGTGCAACACAACATTTAGAACACATAGATACCTTTAATGCTTACTAAGGAACTTTCCAGACAAAGCAATAACATCGCTATCGTGGAGACAAGCTAGTGGCGAACCCTCCACCTGAAAAGTTACATAGTGCACCTTTAAAACTGGGGTATCCGACTTTTTTGTTGTAAATAAGTACATTTTGTGTTTTCCACCAATATGATTTGCTGTACTTTGGTGGTCCGCCTCAGTTTCACTTTGAATCTGAAAAAAAAAAAAAAAAAAGGCTGTTCTAGCGCCTTAAATTTAATGCAAGTGGATATTAACGATGTGCCAAAGGGTTCGTGAGAGCTTGGGACGAGTTAAGACTTTTTAAGACGATTTTAATACCCATTTCTGGTTTCGCTGCGTGAAGATCAGCTTTGATTTGTGGTACATATGTCAAAACTAAAAGTAAATGAATTAAACGCTTTCTGCACCAACTTTCCAGCTCCAGCAGTATGTAAAGATGTAGAACTTTTTAATTAATATCTCTCATTTGGAAGATTGAACACTTTTTAGCACAAAATATCACTTAATAACAATAATAATAGTGCATTTCATACACCCAAAGCCCTCTCACTCACACTCTACATTCATACAAGGCAAATGGGTGAAGGGTCTTGCTCAAGAACACAACAGTACACAATAAAGCCACTGTCACCCACTTACTGCATTCATTTTTGAGCGCACACCACTCAAAAAGGCCTGAACATAGGATTAAATAAGTGAGGCCTCGAGCAGGGCTATTTATTTGCCTCCTCCACTTTTAGATTTAAGGCTGTGTTTGGACATTTATTTTGACTGGCACCGAATAAATCCTGTCACTACAAGTACCATAACTTTACTGCGGTACAAGATGTTGTCGTAGGAGCCAGTGGGACCCGTCTCTCCCTGTAAGCACGCAGCCAGTCAGCGAGTTAACTGAGGGTACAGGACAAGAGGCTGGTGCCAATTAAACTGCACTTTGTTGTCGGGTGTTGAAGTAAATTTACAACCCTCGCCCAAGTTTACAACCCCTGTGTTTTAATATGCTATCTATCTTGACTTCCAAAGCATTTACGTGCCTATATTAAAGACTAGGCCTGTCACTTAAAGCTGTGAGTTTAATTCTGCAGCCAGTAATTGCTGTATGTGAGAAGAGTAGCCAAATTGTTGTCAACATTTTAACCAAGTACCACTCAAGTACTACTATCTTAATTTATCATATGCATATTTTTCTGAATTGCAGAATTGACTTTTCTGAGCTGTTCTAACATTGTTCCCTCGTCAAAAACATACCTGGAGTAGCGTTTAGCTTCATTCACGCTAGTTTGATGAATCCTGGTTAGAAAATCCTTTCCCCTCCGAGCGTCAAAAACACTCTGTTCTGAATCTCCTCGATAACTGATGCTTTCTCGATCTGTGACGTGGCTCTGTGGCTCTTCTGTCTAATCACAATCAATACAACTGCATGCTGAGACCCAGAAGGGAAATGTTTGTCTTAAACCGAGTGTAATTCCCAAAACGCCGGTCGTCCCGGGTTAAACAGCAGAGATCCAAAGGTAATTTTTGTCTGTTATAAGCTCTTTTGTTGTTTTCTTCTGATCCGCAGTGACTATCGATACGTGGCGGCGGCTCTAGCTGTAATGCGTAACGTCACTCAGCAAATCAACGAGAGGAAGAGGAGACTGGAAAATATCGACAAAATCGCCCAGTGGCAAGCCTCCGTCCTGGACTGGGAGGTACGTACTGTATCACGTGACCCTGTTCAGTACGTCATATCATTTATATAGCATTTTGCCTGGAATGTCTGTATGCCACTGTATGACATTAAAACATTTCCATCTCGACAGAAACAAACAGGTGTAAGAATGTGAGCTTTCTGAGATATATGATATATTAATGCCGTACTGTGGAACACTAGAAAAGGTACAGGGTGCACCTTTAATTGAATGCAGTTTTATCCCAAACTTCCCTTTGCAAAACACTGTATTTAATGCGTTCAATATTTCATGAGTATTTGCGTTTCAAAGAGTGAAGGTAACGCATTATTATTCATAGCACAGATGGCGGCTAAGTTAGCTGCAGCTGCTAAGACCAACTTTTGGCTCATGTTTGTTTATTTACAACACTGGCAGTGCACTGGGGCAACGCATACAAAGACAACATGCAATGAACTGAGCCAAGACTGAAGTATCATAATGACGGCAGACTTGTTAGGTCTCTGCCACGTAACAAAGAGGTTATAGGATTGATCCCTGACGAAGCAAGCACTCGGTATGTCCTTATTGTGTCGCTGTGGCATTCTGTTTGGTCACAGTTAACTTTTTATACATGACCTTTAACATTCGAGAGACTGCTGAGAGACAAGAGCTAAACTAATACAAGAATTTGAAAACATGTCCAAGTAAAAACAATCTACAATGTCTTTTTTTTTTAAATCTAACAAACAAAAGTATTTAAAAAGAATATATGCCCTTGAATATTTAGGTGTGGTTCTCCTTAAAGAACTGTCAACAATCTTTGAGAAAAACTACTCTCCTTTGTTCTCCACTATAAAGAAAGATCTCTTATCCCATACTTAAGTCTAAGTCAAAGGATTGAAACTATAAAAATGAATGTTTTGCCCAGATCTGTTCCAGACTCTCCCTATTTCCATCCCCAACCGGTTGTTCGATGAGTGGAATAAAACAATCTCGAGATTTGCATGGCAAGGCAAGGAACCCGGAATCCAGTTCCTTCAGGTCCAAATCCATCCCTTACAACATGGAAGAAGCTTTTCAAAACATACAAAATGTTAAAATATTAAAATTTTGACATATGACCAAGGTTTTGTACCAAATAGAAAAAGAAGATATGATGAAGAATAGCATGCATTTGAGAACATGTCTGCAGAGGTTTAAACTACAATATTAGCACATTTGATTCAGACTAAGACCCAAACTGAGTAACCGGGACAGTGGATTCTTCAGAGGACATTATATTACCTAAATAATGCAAATACTCTTTTTATGCTGTGTCAATTCCCTCGCCAGCCACGGCCACCAGGACTTCCAAATATTGCTGTACCAGATGTTAATAGTTTATAACGCAGAGAGGTTAACATTCACTAATTATCTTAATGTCCCGTTGTTCCTATCAAAACTCCAAATCACTGCAACTCATGCCTCGTTCCGAATCACCGTAAAAAGGTTGTCTCTAAACAATGTAATGGCCTCTTTAGGGGGAACATACGGCGGCGATTAGATGACTCGCTGCTATACATTACACTTTACAGCTTCGTTAAGTGACATAAGGCAGTTTGAGGGCCGTGTTAATCATGAGGTAATGTCGTGTCCAGGGGGATGATATTTTGGACCGGAGCTCGGAGCTGATCTACACCGGGGAGCTGTCGTGGATCTATCAGCCGTACGGACGCAGCCAGCAGAGAGTCTTCTTCCTCTTCGACCACCAGCTCGTCCTCTGCAAAAAGGTAAAGGACGTGGGCTTTTGGTGACACTCACAAACGCATAGTAGGAATAATAATAAAAACGTCTGCGGAAACTGTTGACAGATTCTGGGATGTGGCGTCTCAATCGTGCTCGAACGGGCAGGAGGCCGAGTTGCAAATGAGATCCAAAAGGAAAATTCGCAAATTACAAAATGATTTATGTTAGTTTGAGTTCAAATTACACAATAAAGGTGTAAACTAATGAATTTCAAACTGTTCGCAGCCTTCTGAACTTATTCCTCACTTTCCCAACACATTCTCACGTCCCAAATCTTCACCGCCATGAGAAGTTTCTTAGCACGTTTCACGACTTTCAGTGGCCAAAGCAGAGTTTCTGCGTCACAGGAATGCCAAGATCCACTTCCCTGCCAACAGTTGAGAAAAATGCTTCTGTTATAAGATGCAGACAGCACACAGTGGACTGATTTTGACCCCATGAGCTTCTTTTACATTATATCTGTACTGGGACAACACAGATTTTAAGCAACCTTTAACCATTTTCAATTAATTCAATTGCATCACAATTAAACATGATAAGCTTAAAGAATATTTTGGATTTATGACTTCATGACTTAATTTACTTCCACGTCAGTCTCAAACTGTAACATGTCACAAACTCTAGGTTACTTGTGCTGGTCCCGAGCTTGAATTAAAGCACGATAAGGTTAAGAACGCACTAAACATTACTCGAGATATTGACAAAAATGTACAGAAATATCACTTATAGGCCTGTTTTAAAGACAACAACATGCATACATTTGCCATTTTGTGCCATTTCAGCTGTTTTTTGGGCATTTTGAGATTGATATTTGTTTTATTTACTGAAAATGACACACTTAATATTCAAATGTTTAATTTTCAAAACAACATTGACTGTATTATTGATAATCTGATATATTTCCCACCTCTAACACATGCACATCACTGCTCAGCTAAATGAAAAAGGACAACGTGCGTCTATTTCTTGTGTACAAACTGTTTCTTTGATTACGTCAGTGTCCGAAAAGGAGACGGTACGCGAGTCGATGTGGGGAAAACCGTTGCGTAACTCCAGATGAGACAGACCACCCTCAGTCCAATACTCAGCACCTTTCTCTTAATGCAGCTGTGGTTCGTTGGGCTTTAATGCAGTGACGCTGTGTTCTCCTGTCAGGACGAGCTTCACGCTTCGGCAAACACTGAGATGCAGACACGTTCACGGGCACATGCTGAGGTTAACAAACATGTTGCGTCATCTGGGGGGGTAGAAAAAATACCAAAAATCCATAATTTCCAGGGCAAAGTGTATCAGCCGGTCTCCTGTCTCTGCGGGGGGATTTAAAATCGCTTCAAGAGGTCTAACCCAGAGCCCTGCCATTTTTTTTGCAAGATAGAGAAGTTTAATGCCATACTGTGGAATATTCAAGGCAAAGCAATGGCATCTTCCACTAGAAAAGTTACACAGTGCACCTTTAAGATGATCCGTTTGACCAAATCCTCTCAAAAACTGCGCTGGACTTTTAATACAAATTGTAGAAACTCAAACAGTATCTTAGCTGAAATTTGTGGGGGCAAAAACAATAGATGAAATAGTTCCTTATAAAAAAAACATAAATTTTTAGACACCATTTTAAGTTTAAATATAATGGTGTATAATATATGGTTTACAGTCTAAACCAAAGATAAAAGCTGGTTATTTACTTTGAACTGAACACTATTTCTTGGATATAAATACATTTACAGTACTAAAAACTTCAAGTAACAACACAGATCTTGAGCTGAAGAATTAAAAATAACTGTTCTATTTTGTATTTTTCTGCAAAATAACAACAAAGAAGTGATATAAAAATGGTGAAATAGGGAGTTTTTATATGACATTCGTGGCTCTTACTTCCAGGTTGAGGAGAAATAAAATACTTCATAAATTTTTAGCTGCAGACAACACACGTGCTGCTAATATAAATATATATATAATATAAATTTTGGTTGAAAACACACATTTACAAAAAAAAAAAAAGGTTGAGTGCCCCAGTTTTAATTGATAATTGTTTTCTGTTTGTATTGTAGTTTGTTCTTAAAATTAGTCTAGAACACAAGTTAGTAGCAATAGCATGTATTTATTTGAGTATAATAGTATATTTTTAGTGTCAATACATTGCCACATCTCATATATGCACATACTATTACTAGGGTATTATTATTTTAAGCTCCCAGCATTTTTCTTGTGTACCGCTACATGTTTTCTCTCGCTACATGCATGTCCGCTGTTTTAGTCCGTTGAATAAAAACAGCTCGAAGACACAGATAAATTATAGATTTTCGTCTCTGTACTGAACTTCCGTCTGCAGGATGCTGGCTCCGTGTGTGTAGTGGTGAGCCTCTGGGCGAGTTAGCTGAGCCTTGCATGTGGTCCTCCATCTCTCTTTCTCTTTCCTCTCTCTCTCTCTGTCTATCTCTCTCTGTCTATCGTCTATCTCTCCGATTGGAACACAGATGCCGAATTGGTTCTGCACGCTCATTAAAGGCCGATTCTTTCTGCATGTCTCCTTCTCTGACCTCCTCGTGAAGCTGAGGTTATTTATATCTCCCAAAGCAAACCTGGAGATGACGAGGATAAGGATTTAGTGCCTAAAGGAATGACGTAATGTGCGGTGATGTGGAGGAAGTAGGCGGAAGTCATATTGAAAAACAATACAGCAGGAATTGGCAGCTAGCGTCTCATTAATGGTTGTCAATCAGGCACATACAAAGATAATGTGAAAATGTGATGTTGTCTTTAGCATTAGGGGAAAACCTTCCATCAATATTTTTTGTTAAAGATATTGCTGTGAGTGGGTAAACACATATTCCCTCATAATAACTGCTGGTACCACATTTAAGTTTTGGATTATGTCATATGGAGAGCAGAAGTTTATCTCACTAAATGGGACTGCAATTTTATTTATTTATTTATTTATTTTATTTATTTTATTTATTTTATTTATTTTATTTATTTTATTTATTTTATTTATTTTATTTATTTTATTTATTTTATTTATTTTATTTATTTTATTTATTTATTTATTTTTATTTATTGGGAAACCAAATGAGAGATAACAAATTTATTTTATTTATTTTATTTATTTTATTTATTTTATTTTATTTTATTTTATTTTATTTTATTTATTTTATTTATTTTATTTATTTTATTTATTTTATTTATTTATACAGGGAAAACCTAATGAGAGAAATAATAATAATAATAATAATAATAATAATAATAATAATAATAATAATAATAATAATAATAATAATAATAATATAAAGCAATAAATAAAATTACATAAAACCACACTTACACATGCAATATGGGATTTTTTTTTTTTTAAAACATGCAAAGCAAATGTCACAATGGTAATTCCCTTTGCTGCCAGTTGATGGATGTAGATGTAGAGTGCTAACACCAAATCCTGATGGTTCATTATCTGCCTTATTTTAATTTCTAAAACACGATTCCAAAAATGCTTCCAAATTCCAAAACAAAGGTACTCAAGATCATGTTTAATATATATATTTCTTGCACTTATTGATCAACTACAAGGTGAGAAGTGAATGGTTATCCAGATTGTGCCCGTTGAACCTCGCGGATGCCCCTGTTTTAAATTCAACGGAGCAACTTAACACAGTGGCACTAAACAGTATAGAAGAATGTTTGTGGTTTGAATGGGAGGAGGAACAGGTCTTACTCCTCAACAACAACAACAACAACCACAACTACACATTACTTTATTGATATAGCCTTGTACTTGTTCTAAATTCAGTTGTACACAGCGGTAACAAACAGCACCCTTCTTGTTCTTGTTGCGAGTCGTTAAAAGTGACAGATTTACGCCTTGAACTTGGCATCTCTGGATTGCAATTTTGGTATTGAAGCGTTCAGACTCATGCCCAGTACAAGACTGTAAAGGCTGTTTATAGGTCAGCTTTTCACGCACATATTTGTTTACTGTCCCGCAGGATCTGATTCGCCGGGACATTCTGTACTACAAGGGCCGCATCGACATGGACCGTTACGAGGTGCGGGACGCTATAGACGGGCGTGACGACGACTTCAACGTGAGTGTGAAGAACGCCTTTAAACTGTGCAACAAGGACAGTGAGGAGATCCACATCTTCCTGGCCAAGAAACCCGAGGAGAAGATCCGCTGGCTCAGGGCCTTCCACGAGGAGAGGAAGATGGTGCTGGAGGACGAGAAAATCGGTTTGTCATGAATTTTTCTCTTCATTTGAATATTGTAACCATAAAATATACCTTAACCTGGCATATTCCCAGTTTTGCCCTGACGTACTGTATTGCTGTTACAGACAGTCTTGTTTTAGTCCTAGTTTGGTCAGTCCCATTTATCAGAAAGGTGGAAAGGTTCTCCAAGCGTCACAGCAGCAGAACAAACCATCTAACCTCTGCTAAATCAAGTTAAGAGAAAAGCACAGACATGAATGCACTTCCCTGCACTTTTTCAAAAACATAATGGTTTTTATGTCTGCTAAAATAGGCCGAAGTATGTCTGTCGGCGCTGCCATGTTTGCTTTGGTTCGCTTGGATGCTTCAATTTGGCTTTGGCCAAAACACAGTGCTGATCGCAACAGCGGGAACCTAACAAGATGAAGTCTCAAGAGTTTGTGAACTTTGAGAGTTCATCTTGCTGGCAAGGTCAGAGCAATGGGGCGAGAATATGGGAAACATGTGTTTTCTATGCATGAATTCTTTTCCCCTTTGTTACAGATATGTTTCATGCTATATTGCACTTCTTGTTATATAAATAGTTCTCTTACTGTAGTACTTAAAAATATATGTCATTGTCTTGGTGTAATCGTTTGATTGTTCTGGTTTTAGCTTGTTCTGTTTTTTTAGGGGGTTATGGGTAGAAACATCCTGGATTATTGTATATGTATGTATGTATGTATGTGTGTGTGTTCGTGTGTGTGTGTATGTGTGTATGTGCGTTCTAGCCCCGGTTTGTGCTGTTAAGTCCCAGTTTTTTCATGGTCAAGAAATCCATAGCTTTCCAAAAGACGAGGAACATGGTGCCGGGGGTTGAAAAAAATCAATTTGTCATGCACTTGTATTCACCTCTGTGCATCGTTACACATTGTATTTTTGTATGAAACACTGCATAATTGGTTACATCAGTAGTCTAGTAGCGCTTTTACATTTAATAGGCATTGTGTTGTTTCACTCTGTTGGTTGGTCAAAGAGAAATAATTCGTGAGGATGAGATAATCCTTTCGTCACACCATTGTTCACTGTTACAAACGGGACTGGGGATACATCTTGTCAAGCTTTACATGATGCGCTTCATGATTGGTTACATCAGCTGTGTTGTTGTGGCGCGGAGTCTGGTAGTGGATGACCCCTTAGTCTTAGTCCTGTAACAAAAACATGAACACCATCAGAAAAGCAGCAGCAAACATTACAGCACAGGAGCAACATTCTGCACTGTAGTGTTGACTCTATAGTCGGTCATTTCATTTTTCATTCTATTTCTTTATACATGAACAAATTAAAATACAAGAACTAACTGACTCTGAAAAAGCAGCAGGTTCCTTTTCTGCAGCAGAGGACAGACAAACAACAACGTTCACAACAAGAGCAGACCGTCACAGACCCAAAAACTCAAACAGTTCACAGTCAGTGACTACAAGTTTAGTCTTTAACCAAGAAAAGTCTGTACACTTTTTTAAATGGGCCTCAAAAAGAGGGGGACATCATTCCAGAGCCTGGTGCAGGAGTGGAAGAAGGACCTCTGCTCAAAGGCGTGACTTTAAGACTCTTGTGAGCATGAGCTAGTGCTAGAGCTAGAGCTAGTTTTTTTATTTACTAATCTACAACGATTCAGGCGTTAAAATAAAACGTAAAACCTTATAAACATGCTCGGTATCGCAAAATGCCTCGTTAGGTTGTTTGAGATGGCAAAAAATATTTATATATATATATTTATTTATTTTTTCCTCATATTATATATCCCCATGGAGACAAGAAGGTGCCATCAAGCCAAATTGCAGGCGATATCTGTGGGAAGGTGAGGCCACAAAGGTGACTGAATCGATGCAAGATAGATCCGTTTAATGTCATGGCCGGTGGCGGGCCCCTCACCAGAAAAGTTAAATAGTGCACTTTTAATCTCGTGTTTGATTAATTAACCTGTTCCCGTTCAAAGAAATCCAATGCACATAAGATTGTTTCCATTAGTTGTCTTGGGGAAGAACTGGTACAGCCCGAACGTGTCTGAAGTACACCTTTTCCATTTTAAGGGCTCTTAAGCAGACCCGGCGAGAACATCTTCCAAGGCGACCTAACTCACTATTGGCCCACTGGAACTCCTTTGCACGAGATGATTGGATTAAGAGAGAGCGCAGACCCCACTGAAAACGGGGCCAGTCAACGTGTAACTAAACGGTGCTCTCTGACAGCTAAAAAGTGTTTCTCTTCGTTTTCCTATCGTTTTTCAGGTTTTGAAATCTCTGAGTACCAGAAGCGACAGGCGGCCATGACGGTGCGAAAGGTGACCAAACAGAAAGGTGAGGCAACAAGAAGATACCAGGTGAATTCCTTCTTTCCTTTTCCTTTGGCTGATCTGCTCTGTCTTCTCATCGCTGTTTACTCCTCCCTGACCCGACCCCTTTTAATTTAACTCGCTCTGTTTTATGAATGGACTCGGGTTAGCTTTGCGCTCTCTGTAAACTAGCCAAGTCAAGCCGCTTTATGTCTTCCAGCTTTTATTGCAGTATTTCTAAGTGAATTGTCTGTCGGTGCACACACACGAGCTTTGTGATAGCCACAACGCAGCTGTTAAGCATCAATGAAAAGACAGAGGGATTTTGCATGTTTTCAGTTTGAAGGGTCGGACCAGTGCGACGGGCATGTGGGTCTCATGTCACACTTGTTTTGACACGTGGGACGCGAGCGCAGTGTTTTCTTTCGTACTGGAGAAAAGCAGTTGATATATACGATTGCCATTATAAGCTTTTACAGACATTTCTTGGGGATTCCTCTGGACCTCGACTCCACGATTATTTATCTTTTCTCAAGCTGCTACATCCCCCTGTTAGTTTAATTCATTTTATTGTATTGTATTGTAATCAAACCTAATTAACATAGCATTTTAAAAGTATTACATTTGATAGTGACAAACTTAAGTCCTTAAATGCAAGGAATTTTACCGAAAACAATCTAGTTTCTGTCTTAAATGTTCTTACTTTTTGTATTCATTGTAATAATGTTATATTTTTGTCAGAATATGTTCTCATCTTGTATGTTTTATAATGAAATCGACCCACTTACACCAAGTTATTGCATTAAAATCTGCACAAAATGTCCCTTAACTATATTTGTATTGGTTATGAAGATTACAGTTAGGCCTTTATATATATATATTTTATATCCAACACATCAGAAGTTTTATCCTGAGTTTTAAATAACCCGTCTTCGAATAAGGTTTTATGGCTAACACTCACAATGGTGGCATAACTTTTTACTCAAGTGGCATTAAAAAAGTCTACAACACTGCGTTCAGACAGTTAAGGAGCAAAAACGGCCACAAAATGTATTTTGTAGTAATAAAACAGTTGTTGGACATTTTTGGGGTGAAAGCAAATGTCTGTAAAAAGCTTTTCTCTAATGATTTTTTGAAATAATTGTCAATATTAAAGGCATTATGCAAACACTATGACCCCCACAGCTGCCGGCTCATCACAGTAACAGAAAACGCTGTCAGACCAGTTTATTTTCCTGACGAAGCAGGACAGACAGGGGACCCACATGTCAAAACTGCTGATGTGACCCTTTAAGTTTTTAGCCATTGTTAGTGCTAGACTAGTTGTTTGTACATTTACCATTAGTGGTGTTTTCTCCACTTAGAGCATGACCATAATCCATAATTCTAAAATATCGATCAGTCTATTACCACTATTCCCCGAGGTTAGGGTCTACTTTCCTTACCTTAGACGTGTCAGTCATATGTTCTGTGTTTTTGATTGTGCTGTAAGTGTACGTGGCTGGCACAAGGTGAACTACTCTCTTGAATTTCAGATTCATTTGTAGGTTTCATCTTGAGAAAGAGGGCCATGTTGTATGGACATGGTTTGAAAATGATAAAGGTATATTCCACTAGCGTTCCACTTTAGAGCTAGCACAATAAGATGCCATGGCAACTGCATAGCGCCATTGAAAAAACGCTGTTAAAGAAAAAAAAAAGAAAAAGAAAAACATCTTGGCAATGTAGCATGAAGTCTCCCACCCATCTGTTTACAAGCATTATTCCGACAATCCAAGACAAACAGGTTTTACTAACACAAATCGATGTCACCCTTTTTCGACACAGTGGTTGGCAAAATGTCCCGGACAAGATGCCATGGCAACTTCCTGAAAATCTCATCTCCAAATATTGACTAGCCTCTAATTGTGATGCTTGTAGACTCGTAGCGAAACGACATCGTAGCCTGTAGTTTCGGCGCACATGACCGGCTTCTGTCGCCACTCTGCTCGTGTCTCCTCAAGTGTCCCAAGGTGCTTTTCAAACAAACCGCGACGAACGGCAGCCGGCGATGTTCCCCGCCTGCAGATGATGAGTCAAAACATCGGCTGGTCAATTCCAAAAAAAGTATTCTAAATGCCAGATCTTGTGAAAAACTGTTCAAACAGCATCTGTTACGTTTCAACATTGATGTTATTTACACAAACAAAACACAAAATCTGCAAGTTTTATATTTCTAAACAATTAAAGCAACCAAAAATGAATTTATTGACATTTTAAACAGCCATATTAACTCTTAAAAATTATTTCAAAATGGTTTCAAGTACAGTATCAGTTATGAAGTACTTCTGTTCTTAATTGACTTCATTTGAAAAGTTACCAAAGTGAAAAATGTGCCAATGCTGCCCAGCACCTGTCTCAAATGTGTTTTATCATCACTTAATATTTGTTTTGTCTGCTAAGGTTTGATTGAAAAGCGTCTTGTGTCATCGCTAGAGCTGAATTTCACCTCCTTCTATAATTCAGCCTCCATCATACGGCCGCAGTGTTTCATAGTAAAGGTTTTAATGTAGGAATGTGCAGAGGATCATGGTGAACATCGACATGCTTGTTTCTCTGTGGGGCATGACTCAGTGTTGTCTTTGACGCTGTTTCACACAACAGGTTGGACAACTCAAGAGATGGTGTCTTAAGTTTATGTTTATTAGATAGAAATGCTGGCAGCGAAAACAGGGAGTTTAGCTGCGGGCAGTAAGACAACAAAAATAGATCCAAGAATTGACAGTGACAACGGTAAAACAAGGTCAGGTGGATATGTTGGAATTGCGCAACCTTTCAACACCGAATCCCATACAAATATTATTATTATTATTGTTAGTATTATTATTTTTATTTTTAGTTATTTTTTATTATTATTGTTATTGTTATTATTAATATTATTATTATTGTTGCTATTATTATTATTATTGTTTCTGTTATTATTATTATTATTTTATTATTGTTATTTGTATTATTATTATTTTTGTAGTAGTATTATTTTTGTTATTCTATTATTTATTTATTTATTTTTTAATTATTATTATCTATCTATAACTTTTTTTACCTCTTAATGTAGCGATTTGTTGTCGCTATTGAAGTAATGTTTATGTTATGTCATGTTACATATCCAACATTTGCTTTATAACTGAAGCATCTATATGTAACATTACTTTCTAACATGGCACGTGGTGAACCAAGATACCAATCAGCTTTATAGAGTATTAGCCAGACATATTAATAATAAAGGATTGATATCATATTGCACTAGTTTAGCTCCACTTTTACGATAAAGTTCCAGTAACTGTTCTAATGTAAGTGGATACTGACTGTGCTGATATCGCAGGCGGATTTAGTGCTCGATATGTCAAAGTTTAGACATTTTACAGGTTTAATTCTGAGTTTGGGTCCAACCTGCTTGTTCAAACAGCTCCTGTGTGTATTTGTTCTGAATATCAAACTGACAATGTTTCCTCTGCCACTTTTTCTTTCCCTTGTTCCTGCTTTCTGCCCCCCAATGCCCCCTGTTTTCGCCCCTCCCTGCCCCGCCCTGCCCTCCACCCTCCACTGTTTTCCGCTCTGTTTTTCTCGGCTCTTGCACCCTTTTGCTCCCTCCTCCAGGTGTAAACCGGTGCACGCCCCCGTCGTACCCGCCCCCCCAGGACCCCCTCAGTGCGGGGCAGTACGACCTTTTACCGGAGGACATGGCACAAGGAGAGGTTTTTGAATTCAGTCAATCCAAAAGAGGCCAGGCACCATTCTGGCAAAATTTTAGTAGATTAGCCCCGTTTAAGAAATAGAGACTCTCTTCTTCTTGTTCTTCTTGAAGGACCAGCTATTTTTCTTAGAAGCACTAAACACTGGATCATCTTGTTCTATCCCCAATGAAGAAAACCTTACCCACATTTACGTAAAAGGACTTTAAGGACTAATAGAAATGTTGACAAGGAACCAGCGAATGGATTTTACCGATGGTGGAAAACACTTATAACAAACGCTCTATACTAACCCACGTTTTGTTTTCGATTTTGAAGCTCATATCCATCTGAATGTCCTCAAGATTGTGGCGATATTATTTGATTTTGGTTTGTCACCGCCGGGTAAAGCAGAACCACACTACAGGGCCCTTGTTAAGTCTATGATTGTGTCTCAAAATGCTACAAAATGTGCTGCTATGTGAAGTTTTGTGAATGTTTTAGAACTTGAAACGGGGCAAATGAAGGAACATCCAGTTATTGGACAATATTATGTATCCATTCTTTTTATTTTGTGCTTGATGTGTACAGCTGAGCCCCAAAAATATTCATACTCTGGCCATATTTGTGTTGTTTTTTTGTTGTGTGAACCACCCAACTGTTTTTAATTCTCAATTTTATAACGTTGTTGTTTTACTTCATCGCAGCCATCATCCAATAAAAATGCTATAATGTAGGCCTGGGCGATATGGCAAAAAATGAATAAAAGATATGTTTGATTTTGATTTTTTTATTAGATTTCCCATTTCAAAAACAAAATAAGAATGGCTTTCAGTATTGGTTTGATGGATATAAACAATTCAGTGCCATTTAACACCTAAAAAGATCAAATGGATTCCTCCAAAGTCCAAACTTGGCTCCGAACTTTCCTCCAAACCGCCTGATTTCAGTGACTCTAAACCAGGCATATTATTGACAATTAGGCATTAGACTGGATCTCAATTAAAACTTGCCCTGCCCTACTATAAATTGAAGTTGTAATTAGTATTTTACCTCCTCCCAGCAAATGTTTCACTGCAGTTTTATTCTGTAGTGCACTAGAATCGAAGACTATTATCTTGACTCAATTATTTCCTAACATTTCGGCCAAACGTATGCATTATTTGGGGCTGAACTTGTACCTCTGTCTGCATTTAGTAGTAACAGTAGTAGTATTTTTTATTTATATATATATATATATATATATATATATATATATATATATATATATATATATATATATATATATATATATATATATATATATATATATATATATATATATATATAATTTATTATATATTCATATATAACTCGCTCTCTTCTCCACCTGCTCGCCCCTAAGTGCTGCCACTTTCGTCCTTTTGGATCTTGCCATTGGCCATGATACGAACAGGTCAGGGAACAAATCGATAGCGGCGCGCTTCAATGGAATCGTTACATCTTTTCACCGAGCACTTTTGACAGGGTATTAAGAGCTAGGCAGGCTATGGTGACACTTTTCCGTGTGTGTGTCTCTCTCTTCCTATCCCCAGAGACCGCCCCTGTAGCACTGTGCTGGCGCTTCATCCCCATTGGCTCATATTTTGGAAAGCACCACCAAAAATCCTACCTCTAGAAATCCCGCGTTACAAGAAGCTGAAGTTGATGCATCGGCCAAGGTCTTAGAGTAATATTTCATTCTTCGCTGTAGGAAAGGACTCTCCTGGTTGACTTAATTATTTTTGCCAGCTTTGTGGAGGAGAAAAAAGGCACAGTGCATATTCCAGAACGACTTCCCCCACCCCCCCCCCTCATTAAAGACATGCAAATGTAACTCTCGGCGGCTTCGGAACGGATCCTACCTACAACGCGACGCAGACATTAGACAGAGCGCTAACCAGCACAAGGGGGAATGGTCCAACCACGTCGCATAAGTGAACAGGACAAGAGGCGATTGAAGAGTAGGAGCGTGACGGGAATGACAAGTACAAATGCGAAAAGCTCTGTCCGCCGAAATACAACATGTAGCAAACAGGCGCCCGGTTGTAATTGCCCGCACACGTATGTATTTGCCCGTGATTGTCAGCGGAATTGGCTGCGTTTCAATGCGTGGTGCCGTTAGCGATGAAGGCCGCGAAGGAATTAGCTTTAGCCACAGAATATCGCAATTTGGACAATCAAGGCGGCAACTTTTGACCAAGCGCTTACACATTTCATTATAAAAAGTATCCCCGTGGCGATGTTTTTAATCTGCCTGACGGATTTAGGTGTAAGATGCAGATTTGGTAAAGTACGATAATATTTTTTAAGGATGGGACAAGATCTCGCGGGAAAAATTAAAAATGCAAAGATGATGCACACATGTGGAAAGTGATAAAATAAATATAAATAAAAAATTCTCTACAGGGTTTACAATGACTAAAAAAGTTATGTTAAGCGTTGGAGAGTTACACCTCTTGAGAAGCCTAAAAAAGCAATTTAACTTTAACGATTATGTCAAAAATCTCCTGTCTTGTCTCGTCTTGTGGACTTTCTGTCTTGTCCCATCCTTTTAACATTATTTCGTTGATAAAAGTGGACTATTTAACATGATTGGTGTTGGTAGAACTGTTTGGAAAGGTTGTCATTTGGACAGAATTTCCTTTGAAATCGAACGGTTTCTGAGGAGGTGTTATTGCTTTGCCGGGATCGTTCCAGAGCAGGTCATTAAACTGTCCCTTCTATTTCCATGGAGACAAACTAAAAACTTGTGATTCGCGCAGTCCAAGTTGCAGGTCGTATCTGTGGAGAGGAGAGCTTGCTCACTGTCAGAATCAATGTTTTTCAAGGTTGTTGTTTAGCAATTGAACACATCTGCAAATGAATAAATGCAAGATGTAACTCCAATGTCTCACTGTGGAACATTCCAGGCAAAGCAGTAACATCTCCATGGAGACAATCACCACACCAGAAGGTTACGTAGTGCACGTTTAATATCGTTTGTCATTTGGCCGTCTTAGGTTGGGGCACCACACATTCAAATGCAGCGTTATTGTTTACAAAGACTAAAAAGGATCAAGAAAGACGGCGTTTTAATTCTTCTCTCTGTCGCCCAGACTTTAGTTTGTTTTTGTTTTGTTTTTTACAGTAGATGATGGCCGTTCACATTTATTCCTGTTATGTTTTTTGTTTTTTTGTCACTCTAAGCTGCTGCTTTTGGATATGCTCTTACATTATAGTGCCCTCTATTGGAGAAAGAAGAGACTGAAGGAAGTTAATTTATGAGCGTGCATTGTTTTCTTATGTGGGAATGTAAGTGCAAGGTTTGTCCATGCGTTACGACTTATGTTTTGACCTCATATTACAGATTTTACGTTATGGACAGTGCATATACAGACAACTTGTGCAATGTGATCATAATATATCTTCACTATTCACTATGAACAAAGTTATATATATTGTTCTGCTATGTCCTTTGTTTTTGCCTTCTTACAGGCTTATTATAATCTATTGGAGAAAAGAACAACATTAGACTTGCTTTGTATGTTGTACTATTTATGTTTCAGTAAAAGGAAGTTGAGAAATGGGCTGAGTTGGCTGCTGGTCTCTTAGACACAGTGTCCTCCACTAATGTTGGCGATTGATACGTTTTGTGAGAAATTCTGCTTAGTTTAGAGACTTTCTGACCCCAGGATTCAACTTACTTTGGGAATTTTGGGCTAAACACAAAATTTCATGCACATTATTCATTTTAATGCAGACAAAATAATATCTAGATGATTGAGAATTCATATTAAAATGTAAATAATTCTCTTGTTTTGCCTAGATTGTATTTACTTTCTTGATAGATTCTCTTGTTTCAATACATTACTTCTCGTTTCAAGTCGCATTATTTGCCACTGAGGTATGAAAAAGTTAATTATCCCGTTAGAAAATAAATGTATTTTCTTATTTCCAGCTAAATTGTTTTGTAGCTTATTAGGCCATGTCTTCTTTCGTGCCAACTTCAATTAGACTTTTGAACAAGCATTAAACGAAGGAGAGTATGGACCCCTTTTAACTAATGACCCATTTTTGCCTGTGTATGTTCGAATCCGTTTTGCTTTCGTGCAGTGTATGAACGTGCCAGACCGCAAATCCACAAACGACGTTCTCTCATGGGAATTTAAAGCGATTGAATTGAGAAGTTTTGAAACAAGAGACACTTTCGACGCCACGCGAGCGATTAAATCCGACCTCTAGGCAAGACTCCCTCTGTCACTCATCATTGGAACCGAGGGGTTAAACTGCAGAAACAGATTTTTTATTTACAGATATTATCAATGAAAGTAATGTCGAGTGGAATCATATTTTGTTTGCAGTAAAGCACATAAACATTGCTGTAATACAAAGACTAAACTGCACGCCATCGTCAGTCAATTACGTTTCTGAATGCCACCTCTCTGTACTTGGGGCGTAACACCTTCCTTTGCATTTACCAAGATCGCCAGTATCGGTGGAGCGCACTGATGGACGGTTCCCGGTAAAGATCACAACAAACCATAAGTGAAAGGCACAGATAAAGAAAATGTGGTGTTCCCAGGCCATTATAACCTCAGGTCCCATGCAACGACTTACACCACCTCCCACCCCCCTCCCCCCGATTTCCTCACCACCGTAACGCAACGATAACGCGCTGCTACAAGCACGCAGGCACATACTTGACTACTACGCACGCACGCACACACACACACACACACACGTACGCACTTGCTTGGCCCGATCTGCTGCCGAGGGGAGAGATGCGATCTAACAGTGCCTTCCAGTATACCACTAGTGATTATCTATTCAGTTTGACGGGCAGATTTTGAATTAGTCATGTATTCCCCCCCTCCTCCTCCCCACCCACCTCCTCCTCCTCCTCCTCCTCCTCCCCCCCCACCGTCTGTATGGGACGCTGCATCTCTCTGTCTCTCACATGCGCTTTGGGAATCCCTCCTCCCCGGCGTACGGACGGGGAAAAAAAAAAAAAAACAATGCGGAAAGAAAAGAAAAAAAAACAAAAAGCAAAGAAAAACAACCTGGCCTCCTCCTAGTAAATACTGTGCTGTCCGACAAATACATGAATATATATTGCATTACACTATGTCACCCATAGCAGTAACTTCTTGCACAAGTTTTTTTTTTTATTTGAGAAGCTGCGTAGACCTGCTTCCCGCCGAGAGATTTGAATACGTTTTATTTGTCGTAGGTCATTAGTTAGTTAGGTTTCACAAAACTATACTATGAATTAAAAGAAGAATCATCTATTTTAACGTTAACAGCTACACACTGTAAATAGTGTACAAAGAACAGATCATATATTTGGATATTGGTAATTTGGAAGCGAATGTTGTTCTAGTTTAGCGTGCGGTATAGACCTCAGTACCAGGTAAAAAATGCATGCTTGTGGCATCCAATATTTTGCATGAGAGACTTTTTAAGACGACTCTTAACAAATCGTTTCATTTTGTCATAAAGGTTTTCTTCTCCCCGGACACTTCTTATTCCACGTACAGTTACAGTCTTGTGCAAAAGTTATTCCTGCTTTATTTCAAACCGAGAGAGCAAACTGGAACTTGCAATCTGACTTCAAAATTGACTCAAAACTTTCCTAGTTTGGAAGTAAATGCTCTTTGCGATGAGTTTCTTTTAAAAAAAAACAGCTAAAACTAATCCTTTTTCCTGATCAAAATGGCACAAAATCCCTCAAAACATGACGCACACATTTATTTACACACCATATTTCCCCATAAAAGTCTCAAATGTCGTCCAAAAACTTTGCACAAAACTGTACTCGCGCGTTTATCTGGCTGTCCACACGTGTCACATCATACGCAAACTCTTGTAGCTTTATTTATCGTCACGAAGAACACAGTCGGCGCGGCGCTGCTGCCGTCTCCACCATCACACGTATTCGGGTTTTGTATCGTTTCCGTTCCCGGTTCAATCTTGCTTGTTATTTTCGGGCATGCCATTAACCGCTACAGGGCAAAACGGGTATCATGTTTTATTTCCCCTAACACCCCCCCCCCCCACCCCCCCCTCTGCGCACGGCGAACCAAATAGGAGTTATATTATTAATGCAACGCTCAATGGGGATTGTGTATAGATTAGCAGAAGGAAGGACTTCTGGGTTGAGCTAAAAATAACTTTAATTGTGAAGATAGACACATTGAAATTCATCATGGACTTGATGGATGAATGAGTTCTTATTGTATTTATTGAATGCAGTATTATTAAAGAATAATGTATATGTTGGCTTTTTTATTTTGTTATGTAATTCTCATTTTAATCTGAGAGGACATTAAAATCTTAAAACAACAAAATCCACCAAATTACTGGACTATAATCCCGATTTCTTTCTCACTCTGTCTGTCTATTTAGATGTATAGGGGACCCTCGCGTTTTGCAGTTACACGTTGAAGTCAGGGTACAACTAAAAGTCTTCAATCCGCCATATTTACCGGCGTTCAAAGACAACAACAAGAAGACTGCCATTTTCAAATCTTGTCATTGTATATTACCATGTATTTTGAGGTCTGGATTCCATGTTTTTTCCATGTTTGTTCACCATTATATGCACTCATTTGTTTTTGTTTTTGTTTTGTTTTTCTTGCTGGCCTTAAGTTCGGTATATATTTTGTTGTAGAGAAATGGTAAAAAACCTGACAAAAATATATTCAAATCCAGAAACTGTGAATGGGAGAGTGGAGACGTGGGCCGTTAATGTAAATTATATGTTTTGATGTACTATCCGAAGCACTGGGAATATGTTGTACTTCGCTGTAAAAAAGAAAAATCCATATCTGATATAGCTGTACTTTTTGTTGAAAATAAAACCTCTACAGAACTACTACAGCAGTGACTCGGAGAGCATTGTCCTCGTGATTGTGCCGGGCCGTTTCCCTTTGCGTGACGCCACTTCCTGTTTGTTGGTCCGGTTCCCGAGAGAATGAGGTCATTTCGGGAATGGGAAGTGGCCGCCACAGGTTTGGAAGTACCGGTATTCTCTGATCACCAAACAAATACGCTCATTTTAAGTATTACTTTTTTTTGGTAGAAAGGTCAAATAAGCAGAAATAACGTCGATTTTATGAGACTGGAAAATGGATCGCATAAATAGCGAGCTGCCTTCATGTGCTGTGGGAATAAAATGTTATAATTGTCATCATTTCTACTGGAGAACTGTTGCAGAGATGAAATACCCTTTGACCTTACACCAGCGGACAGCAGCAAAAGAAAAACAAATAAAGAATGGGCTTTTTAATGTGTTTACCCCTGCTACAAATGCACCAATAAAACAATAAAATCTCTATTTCCTCTTAACATTAAGCTAAATAAATAAAATTGTCATTGCTTCCTTTTTTCCTGAGCGATCTGAAGGTGACTGACTCATGAATTCACTTGTTTACACTGTATGTCAAGATTACGTTTTGTTTGCTTGTTTGTTTGTTTGTTAACTATTCTTTATTTGATAGGGGCAGACACAAACAAACATCTGGTATCGCACTGTGTTTATAGGCTAATTTGCCACATCCGTTTTCATTTCACGACGACCGCACAAGCTCTTGAACAAAACGCACTCGTAAATGACCACTCGACGAAAGGAAAGCATCATCTTGGCACACTTTGAGCGCCACAATAATAATAAACCAACTCCAGGTTTATGGCAGTCTTAAGTAGTTACAGGCTCAGGCCTATAGGTGGCAGAGTTCATTTCAAAATAGCCTAAGCATATTTAAATAGAGCAGTATTTTTCTTAGTGCTTTTACCACAATTAGCAGCTTATGTGTGCTGGTAGAAGTAGTGTTAGCATTGAAGTGGTTAAAGTAAATAATTATGAGCAGTAAATTTGCTTAAAGTGCCTCTGACAGGTCGGACGACCCATTGAACTCAAATGCAGTTGAGATAAATATATTTTGAATTTTGCTAAAAGATTACAAAAATGTTATCACAGAATAGCAAATATTTTTTTTTAGGTTTATAATTTCACTTCCTGTTTGTAATTTATGACATCACAGTAAGGAAATTACCCAGCAAACACTGGGCAAAAACTCATTTAATGTCACTTTTAACAGATAAACATATATGAGTGCGACTTTATTTTGTTGAATTAATGTTTAGAGAGTCAAAAAGTTGTTTCTTTATGTAAATTCTGCATAAACTTTGACTGGAATGAGTGTACCTTGTGTGATTTTCAATGTTTTCTCCACAAATACTTACTCGATTGGTGTAAAACTATAATTTGTATGTACAAAAGGTATTATATATATATATATATATATATATATATATATATATATATATATATATATATATATATATATATATATATATATATATATATATATATATATATATATATATATATATAGTCAAAATTAGAATACGCACTTATGGCTACTACCACATGCTACATACATTGAAATCTTAACACTTGGATGGCAGTTGTGTTTACTTTTAATTTAGTGGGCCTATCTTCTTCATGAAGGCCTATTCTTTCTATTCCATATATAATACCCTTTATAAACCCCCCTGAAGTGTGTGTGTGTGTGTGTGTGTGTCTGTGCGTGTGTGTGTGTTGTGTCGTGCGTGTGTGTGCGTGCGCGTTCCCCTGTGTGTGTGTTGAAGTTATTCAGACACATCTCCTCCTCTCCTGGTGTGAAGCGTGCACGTCCGCTCTGCGTTTGAAAGAACGGCTGCGGAGGAAACACCTGAGAAATGACGCAGCCGCTAAAGCATGTCTGCGGATGAGAGCGCGTGATGGGAAAACGCCGCCACGGCCGAGTCTGACGCACGGCGCGAGTCTGGTCTCTGGTGGCCACGAGTGGTACTGCAAGTAGATGCGACAAGAGGACTTCCAGCAGCAGGAGGAGGAGAGAGGCAGAGAAACTGGCCAAAAATAATGTCATACACTGCAATTAGGCCTATTTAAAGGTGCATTGTGGAACTTTTATTTCTTTGCCTGCAATGTTTCACTGTCCCCTCACTCCACAAGGACTGAAATGTTAAAAAAAAAAAAAAAAAAAACTGTCCTTTAGACAGTGATGGTGTTAAAGTGAGACTTGAACCTTTCCTAAATCCCACTCCAAACTCGTCACTTTTAAGAATCGGCACTTTATGTATTATTCAGACTTGCATGTGCTTTTAATTTATTTTTTATTGACTTAATATTTTATTGTGTGAGGAAATGAACTCATGGGCACCTGAATCTGTCGAACACTTTATAATGACTACACCTTCATTGTTCTTAAGAAAGAGTGAACAGAGACTTAATTCTAAACAAACAAATTGTTTAATCAGAATGATTCAGATTTAGTAACTACTTAACTACTTGATTAAGGAGTATAATTAAGTAGGTATAAGCCGGAATCATTCTTAATAAACTTGTTCATTAAGAATGAAGACTTTGTTCATGCTTTATAAAGTGGTAGGCATATTAAACATATCTTTGCATCTCCTTGGAGACAAGCAGGTGGCACCTCCAGGCCATGTTGCAGCTCAGATCTGTGGAGAGGCGAGTTGTTTCAAGGTATGATTTTCTTTATACGAACACGTTTAATGCCATACTGGGGGGCATTCCAAATAAAGCAATAACATCTCCATGGAGACAAGCAAGCAGACCCTCCTCCAGACACGTGACACATAGAGGACCTTTAATGATTTGAACATTCTGGCCAATCGACAAATCATTCACAAATCACTGTTTTACTGATGCTCAAAAAGACATCACAGCAGCATGAAGAATGTCCATAAAATGTTAAACAATATTAAATACAGTGTCATTTATTCATTCAAAATATGTGTTAAAAAAAGAAAGTTTAAAAATCCATTGTGACTATAAGATAACATGGCTTTCTCACGTATTCTCCATAAAATAAAGTGAAATAAAACAGCTTTTTTAACCGTTTGAAAGGCACAAAGAAAATTGTAGGCTCCACGTTCGGTCAGTGCACTTGTTTATCCTCCAGTTTAGGATAAACACATTAAATAACCTCAACGGTGTCGTGCTTTAGGTAGTTCCTCATTATCGGAGGAATGTCAAAACTGTCAATGACAGGCTCTTTATCTGTTAACAGGATACATTTTCTGATGGCAAGTCGTGTTTGAGACATCAGGGATCTGGGGAAAACTGCAAAGAAGAAATGATTAGTTATTGAAAATTTGTTTGAATCACCAAAAGAAGACACGATGACAATGATAGATGGATAGATACTATAGAGATAGAGTGTGCTAAAATATCAATAATCTAAATTTGGTGATACAGCATCGATATCATGGACTCTATGTGAGTACTTCTTATTTAGTTTGAGTAGGTTGTGGTTTTACAAAGAAATGCTGTCTCTAAAACTCATTTGTTTCTCAAAAAAGAATGTTGCAGGGATATATCATGTGCAAATTACGTGATATTGTTGTGTTGTGCTCCATCTATCATGTTCCTTATCAAAACGTAAGGGATGCTGTGATTCCCAGTCCTAAATGACAGAAATACATTTGTGTCCCTCACCTCTCTGTTGAAGCAGAATTCCCAGCGCTTCATTCTGCTTGGTCATCTTGTCAACAATCAGCGTCGGCAGAAACACATTTGCCCCAAAGTCTATGAGAAGTTGAATGTACTCCACTCCACACCCGTAGCGTAGGCACACTTCCAGGACGGTCTTGGGCTGCTTAATCCTGGCCAGCATCTTTTCATCTGTGCAATTAAAATCAGGGTTTGCTCCATGGAGAAGCAGCAGTTTGAAGCAATCCAAATGCCCATAAACAGCGGATATATACAGCGGCCCTCTGCAGGCTGTGGCGTTGGCAGCAGCCCACTCTGGGACTTTGGGTTTGGGTTTGACGTCCACCTCTGCCCCATACCGTAGGAGCTCGCGGAGGACCTCCACGTCGCCCTCTCTGGCCGCAGTGAGCACTGGAGAGCAGTTGTTGTATTGGCTGCCGTTGGGGTCGGCTCCAGACTTGAGCAAAGCGACGACGCAGTCCAGATGTTTCCCACTGACAGCTGTGAAGAGGGGAGTCTGCGCCTTCACGTCCAGGCTGTCGACCTGCAACGAAAGATGGTTTTATGACTCACATCTTAGTGCTCCCTCTCTTTCCATTCAGTTCAACCTTAGAGAAGTCATATCATCCAAAAATAGACTGTGTGTGTGCTTTCAAACGTGACTATAATGTTTCCTCATCAATAGCTTTGCTCAAGAGTTGTATCTCGATTGATTTTGCTGACTTTGAGGCTTGAGTGCTCAGAAAATGTTCACCCAGTCCCTATCACCGCCCACTGCTCTGTACTTACTTGAAGATTATTCATAAAAACTCTTACTCTGGGTCACACATGTAGGTTCCAAAATGTCAAATTGCCATTTTTCCACAGTCCAAAAATCCACTGCTGCTACAGTGAAATGCTAAAGGGCGAGGCCTGCAGCAGTTCTTTTGAGCAGGAAGTCTGGACCTGTTTTTATTATCAATCTATGTTAGACCATTACTGCGGTCATCAATTAACAAAATGTAAAATAGCGATCTATGTATGTTACATTTAAATACTACCCCCGGAATAAATCGCATATTAGGTCGTTTTCAAAGATGTTCAATGACTAATCCTTCTTAACCAAATTTATTGTCTTCTTTTTAAATACTAACCTAAAATAGGCAATATAGGACTGATGCACAATTTTTTTAACACAACCCTAGTGACTGGATTTGTAATTTAATCCAGGCTTGAGGAAAGAGGAGTGGCATCTGGGGTAAAGTCCATTACAGCTCACTTTAGCCCCTCTTGGTTGGTTTATTCATTAGGGAAACTGGTAGGAACATCAACAAAAGTCATTCAGTTTTCTGATGCATCTGAAGTTTACTAAGTACTGTGGATTGTGGAACACTGGTTTAACAAAGTCATTTTTGTTATTATAATAATTACACCCATTACTCCCACAAGCCACATTTAGCCTCCCACTCTGACGACTCAAAAACGCTCTAAAATCATGTTGTTTAAAAAGTTCAACTCAATCACTCAAGTTCACCTCTGCTCCATGTTCCAACAACAACTCCAGGCAGCGGAGATGTCCCAGTGCAGCTGCCGTACGCAAAGGGGTGACAGGGACGCCCCACCCGCTCCGTGCGTTGATGCATTTTCTGTAAGACTCCTGGGACAAAAGCTGGGCCAGTAGGGCTGCATCGTCACTGCTAACGACATTGTTCAGAGCTTGACACTGTTCGCTGTCCTCGTCCTCTTCTTTGGGCTGCAGCAGAGAGAAGATCTTGGAAATGTCCATCAAACTCATGTTGACAGTTTGGGCCAAAAGCATAGTGTTTGTAAACTCCAGGGATCCGGTGAGTCAGATATCCTCCATCTGAGAAAAATATGATACGATGTGAGATGGTTTGTATGGTGATAGAAGCAAACAAAAGGTAAAACAATGACATTTTTGGGAAATCTCTGGCCAATAAAGTGTCAGATCGGTCAACTTAAATTACCGGTGAGTATATTTTATAATGAGAACAAAATGACCACGCGCGTCTAGTCCAAAAACCATCAACATTTTGTGATCTAGATATTATGATGTGGATATTTGATACTCTAAAAGTAGCAAAGCTTGTCTTTTTGGGGTAAGGCAATTGGTATTTTTACATGAGATGACAGAATCCAATCTCTGCTCTATTTGTGAACCCTAAACCCTGAAAAAAGAAGAGTAGAAGATAAGAAATTGTCAAATCAAATTACTGCCTGATGGAGACAAACACTGTTGATAAAAAATGTCTGCATAACTTCTTTTTAGATGTCATTGTGACTTTAAATCTGGGCTTGTTGAAATGCATAAGCCTTATTCAATTACTTGAGGTTATGTAATTCAAAGAACAAAACAACAAAGTATGGAATTTTCAACAGATAGACCAAACAACATCTGGAGGAGCGGTGCAGGGAATATAAATGTGGAAACTGATTAATATTATCAACACAAAGCTTCTGTCGAAAATAGATCTAATTACAGTGAAAAGAGTAATCAAAACCTTTACTCAAGTTATTAGAGTAAAACTTCAAAGTTACTCTGGTAAATATCATTGAGTACGTCTGTTGTCTGTTGATAATAATTAATAAATAATAATAATACATTTTTATTTAAAAGCGCCTTTCAGAACACCCAAGGACACTGTACAAGAGAATAAAACAGCAGAATAAAACAACAATAAAAACAACAGAATAAAACCCACAGTACAGAACTGGATGATGGTGTAGGAGTGACTGAGTTATGTGGTGTTGGAGTGACTGAGTTATGTGGTGTTGGAGTGACTGAGTTATGTGTGTGTGTGAGTAGTGTTAGTACTGATTATGTGTAGGATTCTGAACAGGTGAGTTTTGAGTCTGGATTTGAAAAGTGGAAGGGTGTCTATGTTGCGGAGGTCAGGAGGGAGAGAGTTCCAGAGCTGAGGAGCAGAGCGGCTGAAGGCTCTGCCCCCCATTGAAATAAGACGGAAAGAGGGGACAGAGAGCTGGAGAGAGGAGGAGGACCTGAGGGAGCGAGAGGGAGTGGAGATGTGGAGGAGGTCAGAGATTTACGGTGGAGCCAGGTTATGGATAGCTTTGAAAGTATTTAGGATAATTTTGAAGTGAATCCGTTGTTTTATGGGGAGCCAGTGAAGTTGTTGAAGGATGGGGGTGATGTGATGGAGGGAGGGCGTCCTGGTGATAATGCGGAGTTTTGGAGAAGCTGCAGTTTCTTGAGGCCAAAGAGGAGAGAGTTACAATAATCGATCCGGGAGGTGACTAGACTATGGACAAGTATGGCTGTGGTGTGAGGAGTGAGAGAAGGACGGAGACGAGAGATGTTGCGAAGGTGGAAGTGGCAGAACGAGTGATGTTGTTGATGTGGGAGTGGAAAGAAAGGGTGCTGTCGAGGATGACACCCAGACTCTTGACTTGAGGGGAGGGGAGGACAGTGGAGTCATTGATAGAAATTGTGAAACTGTTTGATTTTGAGAGAGTGGAAGGGGTGCCTACCAGTAGGACTTCGGTTTTAGAGCTGTTGAGTTTGAGGAGATTTGAAGAGAACCAGGAATTGATTTCGTGCAGACAGAGGGTAAGAGAGGCTGGTGGAAGTGATGCAGTGGGTTTAGAGGAGAGGTAGAGCTGGGTGTCATCCGCGTAGCAATGGAAATGAATGTTGTGTTTACGGAAGATGGAACCAAGAGGGAGAATGTAGATGATGAAAAGAAGGGGACCCAGGACAGAGCCCTGGGGCACACCAGCTGGGACAGGGAAGGGGTTGGATTGGTGGGATTTCAGTTGTATGAATTGACTGCGATCGGAGAGATAGGAAGTGAACCAAGAGAGAGGAATGTGGGAGGTGCCTATAGATTTAAGCCTATGGATGAGAGTGCTGTGTGAGATGGTGTCAAATGCTGCTATTAGATCGAGGAGGATGAGAATAGATAGTACGTTAGAGTCAGAAGCTATGAGGAGATCATTTGTGATTTTAAGAAGTGCAGTTTCAGTGCTGTGAAGTGGACGGAAACCAGATTGAAAATGTTCATAGAGACTGTTTGAAATGAGATGGGTGTGAAGTTGAGAAAAAAAAAGAATTTTGGATATAAAAGGTAAATTAGAGATGGGGCGCAGATTATTGAAGTTGTTGGGATCTAATCCAGGTTTTTTCAGAATAGGGGTAACGGAGGCAGTTTTGAGTGATAATGGAACAGTTCCGGAGGTCAAGGATGAGTGGATGATATTAGAAATGAAGGGGGCAAGCGAAGGTAGGCAAGATTTGACGAGAGCTGTGGGGAGAGGGTCAAGGTGACAGGTGGAAGGTTTGGAGTTCAAAATGAATTCAGAGATTGTTTGGACAGAGGGAAGGGAGAAGCTAGAAAATGGTGTAACATGAGAGAGGGGGGAAGAGATGTCCACTCCAGGAACTGCAGCTTGGCTTGTTAGGCTGTGATGGATGGTAGTCACCTTGGAATCAAAGGAGGACATGAGGGAGTTACAGAAGTCGGGTGAATGCAGATGGTTGGGGAGCGAGTCAGGGGTTTTGTTATGTTTGAGAGGAGGGAGAAGAGAGTCTTGGAGTTGTGTTGATTCGAGTGGATCAGACCAGAATAGTAGGAGGATTTGGCAACAGATACAGTGTCCTTATAGAGCTGAATGTGGTTGTTGTCCTTGTGTATGGTGAGTCCAGTTTTGTTTTGTAAGCGTTCCAGTTGTCGTCCTTTGGCTTTGAGTAGTCGGAGTGTGGGTGTAAACCAGGGTGCAGAGCGGGAGAAGGAAACAGGTCGGGTTTTTAGTGGAGCGTGGGAGTTGAGAAGGGTACGGAGGTTGTTATTATAGAGAGAGACTAGGTCGTCAGTTGGGGTGTTAGCGACTGTACTGGGGAAGTTATTAATGTCAGATGAAAATGTGTTGATGTTGATGTCCTTAATTTTGCGAAATGATATGGTGCGAGGAAGGAAGAGTTTGGATAATGACAGATTTATGTTGAAGCTGATAAGCATATGGTCAGTGAAGGGGAGAGTGTGAGGTTTGCATTGAAATGGAGTTACACCAGAACAGCATACTAGATCCAGAATATGACCTTTGCAGTGGGTAGGAAAGTGAATGTACTGTTGAAAACCAAAACTATCAAGACAGGATAAAACATCTTTGGGGAGAGTGTTAGTAGAGACGTCCACCAAGGATAACAGTATTTTCAGATAATGCAGAGAGATGGGTGAGGAGATGAGAGAAGATAAGATGTAATTTGACTAATAAAGCTTGTGTGTAATTTCAAAACAAGCTACAAAATGTTGGGATTTTCTGTAGGACTATGTACACTGGGCTGTTAGAATAGTGTCACATTTTCACACTTATAAAAGTACAGATTTATGAAAGGGATACATTCGAACTACAAAAATAGACTCTAGTATCTCAAAACGTAGGCCCCTGTGAGTTGGATCCGGGAGTTTTACATCGTGAAAGGTTGTATTAGTAGCGCCTATCAGTTTACCTCTGTCAGCTCGTCGGGTGCGAGGTCCAAGGTATTTTCAGACGTATTCAGCTTTTCCCAAACTTCTCTGAAAGCCTCTCGGATGAAGCGCCGCAGTGGTATCCCCGGGGAGAATGGTGTGATGCATTCAAAGACCGTGTGAAAAGTGTCATTGGCTGTGGTTTGTGAGTGTGCTGCTGTTTTTTGATGTTGGGGGGGTGCATGTGCCTATTTGTGACATGACAGAGGGCCTGCTGGGGCTGATTCTGGGAGTGGACGGGTGGGGAGGGGCTAAATTTAGGCACACAGTTGGCCCTGCTAAACTTCCATTCCTGGAGAGGGGAGGCACTGGTTTATAATTAGATATAAGGTGACAGGCCTGTCAGTTGTGCAGAGGTGGTATGAACTTAAAGTTTGTTTAAAAGACTTAATTTATTTCCTTGATTATTATTATTTATGTTTTAAGTATTCTACATTGCCTCAGCAGAAGTAAGACAAAAAAATAATAAAATTAGGCCCTCAGATGTGTTTGAATTTTACTTTCTCATGAGAACCACATCGTTACCACAGTCATTATCAGAGATTGCAACAATTGTGTTTGACTTGAAATATTTTTGTCCTTAAAATGATACCTTTCCGAGGGCTGATAACTGTGATGCAGCGGAAGCTCAGAAAAGTCTTTTGCACCAAAATGCAAGGACACAGACGTTATCAAGAAGCACTGATAGCCCTCGCAACCAGAGCGATACAGAAATGTCGTCCGGCCCATGGACAGTTTACCAAATTGTCAATGTCCGAGCTCGGCCTCTTAGCAGGGATCGGCCTGGTTAGTACTTGGAACGTCTGGGGCCAAATAAATTTAAGTGGGAATTTTGTATCACTGTACGGCACAATGACAATGACAATGACCCTTAGCTTTCACATTCCATTACTGAACGCATTGTGGGTTCTGCTCATCTCTGCAGGACCTGTACGTCTCCAGGGCTCTTCTCACTGACCCTGGACATGGTCTATTTGAGCCACTCCCCTCAGGCAGGAGGCTACGGTCCATTTGGACCAGAACCTCCCGCCACAAGAATAGTTTCTTTCCCTCTGCCGTTTGACTCATGAACACTTCTAAACACCTGTCACTTTAACTGCAACTCTTCATCACTCACTGTCACTTTCTGCACTCACAACTGTGAATTTAACAGTAACTCTTGTGTACATAGAAATGCCTATATTTATTTTATACTATAGTAATTTTAAATTGTTTCTTTAATGCTTGCCCTTTTTGATTTTATATATGTTGTTTTATTGTTGCTCAGTGTTTTATGTTGCACCTTAAGGCCGAGACAAGTTCCTATGTTTGTGATTTTTGTTCATTGACAAAGACAATAAACCCTTTCTGATTCTGATTCTGATTCTAGGACTACTACTACTACAACACTACTACTACTACTACTACTACTACTACTACTACTATTACTACTACTACTACCAGAAGTCATATCCTAACTTCTGTTTCATAGTACAATATTACAAGAATTTAGAAAATTTTAATAAAGTTTCAAAGGTAGTCATCTGGGCAAGACACTTCCACTTCCAGCCATAAGTCATTCATTGTCCAGATGAGTTTTTCTATCATGGTTCACTCGAATGAGGGATTGCACGGACATAGATGCAAGATCATTTGTTTCATCTGATTTTGAATTTTTTGATTTTGGCTTCTTTTTTTTTAAGTTAAATAAACACAGAACACATAAAACAGAACAAAACGAGGTAGCAAAGTAAAAAGCAACACAAGTAGCACGTGGCATCTATAAAAATCACTGCACATACTGCGTCATAATAAGGGTCCCATTTTGTCCATCGTCTGTCAAAGAGGTCAATTTTCCAGTCAAGTCCAAATGAGATTTTTCAGTCTTTGGTCCAGTCCTCGTTTGTCGGAGCAGTCTGTGCCATCCATTGTTTTGTTTTTTGTAATGGCCTTTTTTGCTGCCACCAGAAGTATACTCCAAATGTATCCATTCACAGTTATCGTGGCAGGAGTTCTGAGGCCTAAGCACATAGTTCTGAGATGGTGTGGGATGGCAATGTCAAAAACTGTCTGTAGTGCGTTTTTTAATTTCCATCCAATATCTGTGAGCAACAGGACAGAACCGGAACACCTTCTGATTTGCAGTTTCTCCAGCAGTCAGCTTTTCCGAAAAAATGTACCTATAAAAGTCATGTTCCTCCATGTCAAAGGATTCTTTCAACATAACAAAGCTTTTCATTAGATTTTCTTTCTGTAGAAATCTTTTATACCTTTTGTTATGCAAACCTTAAATCTCAGGTTGGTGCTGTTTGGTGCAAAACCTTGGTCATAAACTTGAGATTTTAACATAATTTAGTTCATATGTTTTGATCCATATTCTGTGTCACACTAGTACAGCATTTCTCTGATTTGAGCTGGAATAAAGTATTTTTTCAGACCTCCTTTTTCTTTTGATGGTTGTAGTTATTTTTTCGGATTCACGTTTTTTTTCCTTGCCATACAAATTTGGAGATTGATTTATTCCACTCATCAAACAGTTTTTTGGGGATAGAAATGGAGGTGCTGATCTTCATCCCAGCTGCGTCACACTCTGCTGCAGACCGCCACAGTGCATGTTGCCTAGATCTCTCTGCGCCGGCCCTTTATGGCTCCTCCCACAGGTGGTGGGTCCACGGGAGGACGGCCCAGTGTTGCTCTTTCAGGGCTAACCTGGGCGACGTAGCTAAAATTTTAAATCTGATGAAACAAGTGATCTTCCACAGACTTATCAGAAGAAACACTAATATAATATATTAGGCAATCTTCATTTTGTATGCTTTATTTGGGCAGTTTACATTATACATGAACATTGCATGAACATTATCATTACATAGTGTTGTACAGAGCCCAGAAGGAGCTGCATGAAGCAATAGCTCAAGGGCGTTTACCCCAACTTTATTGGAACTACTAACTGCTTCAATGAGGTGACCCAAATGTATGACTTTTTGAAATTGTATTCACTTAAAAAAAACATCTTTTCCTCAAGTAAGTGAACGTTTATTCAAAGCTATTTCCCAAACTGCACTCAGTTTCCCTCCAGCTAATTAAAAACAAATCATTGTCCTTGTTGCATATTTCCCCCCCAAAAATAAAAGTGTTAAAGCATGCTTGTGGCTAATGGGACCCAATGAAAAGGACCCCCTGTAGATGATTCGAAATAATGATTCGAATCTGAAATAAACAAATTAAAATAATGGTGACTAATGACCGCGAGACCTTTATGCTTGCTATTTAAAATCAGTTTCTTAAACATAACAAATCAGAAGAACTTTCATACATCTCCAATCTTTAATGTTAAAGACATGCAACCAACCAGCAGAAGAAAATAGAAATGATCAAAAAATAAGAGAATAATTGTACAAATACATACAATGAATCTGTTTTCTTAATCCACAAAACCACAAAGTTATTTAAACATTTAACTGTTTTAAGTTTTAAATATGTTCTTTTTTTTGGACTGAAAGTAATGGCTGGTGTTGTGCCTTTAAACCAGTGGTCCCCAAACTACGGCCCGGGGGCCGGATACGGCCCACCTCCACATTTGACCCGGCCCCCTGAACAATACAAGAGACGCATTATTCATGCTCATATGAGTCATAGATTTCTGCTCTGACAACTGAAGCTGAACTTTTACCCAAGACTGTGCACGCACAAACACAAACTTTCTTTCTGTGAAGAACCCAGAGAGGGTTATTTGATTTTTATTTGGATTTCATGAATAGTGCTTATTATATATTTCCTGAATTATTTTTTATTCTTGATAAGAACCCAGAGAGGTTAATTTGATCTCGGAAAGGTATTCATATTTGGTATAAATGTGGCTTTCTGGAAAACAATACATGTTTACATTTAGGCACCCCTAGCGATCGTCACACTTTTTCTGTTACAAACTGACCCTGGCCCCCATCAGAGAAGGAAAAGTTATGTGGCCCCTTACAGGAAAAAGTTTGGGGACCCCTGCTTTAAACTGTTTTGTCTCCACAGAGATATTATTGCTAAGCCTGGATATTCCACAGTATGGCATTTAACATATCATACCTATTTAATTACTGGTGTTTTATCTTGGAAAAACATGCATTCTACAGTGAGTGGGGTGGCCTCTCCAGAGATCTGACCCGTAACTTAGCTGGGGGGAAGTTCAACGCCATACTTGGCACTACTGGCTCAACAGTAACCATGGAGACAAGTAGATGACCGACTCTCCACCAGAGAAGGTCCATAGTGTTTGCTTTAAGTAGGCTTCTGGCAAATAAAGCTTTCTTTAAACGAATGCAAATCCATCAATGGTAAATATGAAACATTCATCATTGAGGCTGCATCATTTCTACTGCTGTCGTGACTAAAAAAAAGGATGTTTTCACAATTATAACTGTAATTTTAGGGTAAATCTTACTGAAACAAACACAAATATTTAGCAGTACACTTTATCTTCTTTTCATTTGGTGTGTTTAGTTTTGGTTCAAGCGTCGTCTTCAGACAATCTTTCCACTGCAAACGTGATAACAAATATGTAGGTGTGTGCCAGTCCGGGTGTGTCAGTTTGTTGTCCTGCTGAAGTTTTATACAGTGTTTTTCCCTCATTGGCGCTGTGTGAAGTTGCTGTCAGCTGTTAAGTTCTGCGCTGGGCATTTAGGAGCAGTACTGACAGTACAGACTGTTCTCTGCCAAAACACCAATCTGTCGTTTATAGTGCGATGTAAGAAGAGCAAACAATATTCACACCATTTTTTTATTTATTTATTTTTTTATTTATTAACTAGATTGTACCGCAAAGCTGCACCGATGCACTCATATACAAAAACTTAAGATGACGTAACAGTTCCACTAGCATGGTGCTTCTAAGAGGATCCTAAGTCATATTATTATATACATTTTATTTCGTTTGTAGGCACGACAGTAGTTCAATATTGACAATCGCCGAGGCTGTGTAATTACAGTCGTGATGAAAGTAACAAAGCAAATGGCCATATTTAAGGCTTTTCAACGCTTGCTCTGTGTTAGTTATGTGAACACACATCGCACTTGCCACATGCTTTGTTATGTCTAAAGCGAGTATTATTTCAGGCTAGAAAGTGAAAGCTAAAATTGGAGTTAGGAAAGAAATAAGAAAAAAAAAATGGTGTGTCTAACGTCAGGCGTGGGAGTCCTTATTTATATCACTTCGACGGGGCCATATTGGATACCAGGAGGAGTGGCGGAGGGCCGGCCCGCGATCAATTGGTGTAAAAAATGCTGTATCATTATAAAGCACTGAATTCGTCTTAGTAAAAATAGCTAGCAGACTGAATCTATTATTTCAATTAAATTTCATGTTAATGCTTTATTAAGGGACACAAGTGCAACACGACATGTTACAGCGCCAAGACAGTTAAAAATAAGAGAAACTAAGAGTAAAACACATATGATCCCCGGGGGGAGGAGGGCCGGATTAAAACAGGCCGAGGGCCTGATCCGGCCCCTGGGGCCGCAAATGCCCAGGGGTGGTCTAACTCATAAAGTACTGTCTTTATGGAAACACTGGGACGGCTGTCTCGTATAACCCTGTCTGTATTGTTGCCGTCTGTGCATTTTTTTATTTTTGTTGTTGTATGAATCTGGAAATAAATAAACTCAAAATATAAACTGTCATTGAAACAGTTTTGTACACTTTGGCGTGCTAGTAGAGCCAGATACAGTGATCTGTTTGTTTAGAGTTGGGATTTCGTCACAGCTTTGGCACTAGAGTTTTCCAGATGAAATGCCCCATTATGTTTTACAGTGATCTAGTTCTGGTTAAGTTCTTGTAAAGTAAGTGGCAAATAAAGTAAGAGGTTTGGAGATGGTTGCGGCCTTGGTTTAGCTGACTATAGGTTTACTTTTAACCTTATATAAACTTATGTCTTGGTTTAGTCCTGGTTTACTTCCAACTCAGACTTGCTTTAGCCCAAGTTTCAACCTGGTTTATCCCTGGTTTATTTCAATTCCTGTCCTGTTATGTCTTGATTTGTTCAGACACTGGTTTATGCAAGTGTTGTCCAAGTTTAGTTTGGTTTAGTCTGGTTTAATCCTGGTGTAGATCCAGCCCGGTTTCAGTGTTTTTCTCTTCTTTTTCGAAACTCTGACGCACACAGAAAATACAATATTCTGCATTCTTGCCATCATTCGTCACCAGTCAAATCAGGTTCCATCAGGGACAAAGGCACAGTAAACGTATGAAAAAGTTTGGCTTTTGTTTCAAAGTGGAGTTAAGGCCTTGGAAATGACACACGGGGGTTGAGTTTGTTTCACACGTGTAACAAAATTGTATCCCAAAGGTTCAGTGTGTAGCATTTTGCTTTTTGCTGGTGTCTGAAATGACCGTGTAATGAATGTAGTATTCTATGACACTGTTTATGCGAGGAAATTAACAGCAATAAAATGCACAGTCGTTACTCATTATGTGATTATAGGATTCGCCTGTATGAAAGAGAAACTCTTACTTTTTATGGCACTACACCCCTGCCCTGGAGACAACTAAACATGATGGACACTTTGATCAGCTTCTGGAATTTAGCATGAATTAACTTGTTCATATTACTTGGCAAAGAAAGTGACAAAGTTAACTATACAACAAAAACAACAGCAAAACAAATGGGTTTAAACTGAAGAATATGTAATGCCTTTTTAAGAGAAAATATGACTACCGGTATGTACAGCTTGTGAGGGAAACTGCAGGTCGAAGTGCATTACTTCTGAATTTAATTACCGAGTTTGAATCAGTCATAATAACAGCATTTTTCAGATCATGCCTCTTTGCACTATCCTTAATGTCCAGCAGGTGGCGTTGACGCATCAACAGCGGGGAACGTACTTTGTGAGCTTTAGCACGCATAAAAACAATGTTCTTTTATGACACGTTTAATATGTACTGGAATGATGACCTCATGTTTGTGGTGCGTGTATCTCTATTTGGACAAAGGTTGTTAAAACATTGCTTTATTTGTAAACACACAAAATAAATTAACAATACTGTAGAGTTCTTACTTGGCCGCAATGGTTGTTGGGAAGTGTTGGCATGGTTGGAGGGGTCAAGGTTGTTAAAATGATTAAAGCATAACATGAGCAAACTCGTCTTCTTCTCTTAACTCAAATTGCTGTCAGAAGTGAGATTTAGGAGTCTCACCCCTTGCAGGACACTCTTTCCGCTCTGGAGAGCAGCTTCGATAACAGCCTGATTCAGCCTTGATGTGTGAAAGCGAGGTTTCCCAGGTGTAGCCTTCCTGCTGCTGTCAGACTTTATTACAAATACTGTTAGCCCAGAACATGTGTCACACCATCTCCTTAATCTCTCGCTTCGAGGCCGTAATGGAGGTAGAGGACACCGGGGCCCTTCAGAAGAGAGAGTCCGAGAATGCTGTTTTTGATCGTCCAAATGGAGCCCGGCAAGTTACGCAGAGCGGGGAGTGCACTTGAATTTTAACAGCCACGTCAAAACAATAACATCAGCAGCTTTTTACCATCTAAACCAGACCTGGAGAGACTTATCTATGCGTTTGTCTCTAGTAGATTAGACTACTGTAACGGCCTGCTCACTGGCCTCTCCAAACGAGCTGTAAAACAGCTGCAGTACATCCAGAACCGCTGCTGCTCGGTCCTGACTAGAACCAGGAAGTACGATCACATTGGTCCTGTGCTCAGGTCTCTGCACTGGCTCCCTGTGGCTCAGAGAATAGACTTCAAGCAGCTCTGCTTGTATACAAGTCTCTCCATGGCCTAGTGCAAAGTACATCTTGGACATGTTAGTGCATATGAACCATCTCGGACTCTGAGGACCTCAGGGACAGGCCTCCTGCGGGTGCCCAAGTCAGGACTAAACATGGGAATCTGCGTTTCAGTTTTATGCAGCTAAATCTGGAACAGTCTTCCCTGAAGGATGTGAGACAGGCCGCTACTCTGGCAATGTTCAAATCTAAACTAAAAACTGTTTTGTTTGGCTGTGCATATGACTGAAATGCTTTTCTTTGCACTCTTCTCTTTTATGTCTTAATCTATTCTGTCATGTCTTTGTGATTTTAATGCATTTTTTTCCTGTTGTGTGAAGCACTTTGAATTGCCTTTGTGTATGAATTGTGCTCTACAAATAAACTTGCCTTGCCAAGTGACATGACGAGACTAACGATACACGTAAATCGTGTTTTATGTCATTTCGCCCGTTTTCACACATCATTCAATATGAAGTGTAAATGAACGATTGCACAGTTAACACAAGCTAACATTTAGCTACACAAAAAGAAGCATTCATGAGTTCACGGCTCATGCTTTCTGCAAATAACTTACTTTCTCCGTCCAAAATATTTTAAGGGACAAATTGTCATTGACATTTATCAAACATGTCGATTCTAACTTCTAAGGTTTACACTTACGCAAAAGTACACAACCTTTGGTACTAGCTATAAAAACTGACTGTGAAAAGAGGTACTTCTGTGTTACAGACCGAAATGTTAATCTGCCATCAACATATTCCAGTTTTTCTCTGTTAAATGCACATAGTATATCAATGTCCTCTTGATTATCATTCTCATCCATTTTCTCCCGAGTGAAGCAGCTGTCCAGAGCAGAGCTGACGGTCCTGACCAGAGAGTTTGGTCTCTTCCTCCTGCCTGTGCTGCCCAGAGCCCTGCAGATCACAGCAGACCTGGTCACAGCAGACACAGAGTCATCAGCTGTCTCAAGTAAAGACTTGACTACTCCAAAGCAAAAGATATATTAATAATAACTTGTGCATCGACTAAACGTAAACAGTGTGTAGAGTCAGTACTTTGAATTTATAAAATGGCTATGCTAGTTTTGTTATGACCAAATAAACTAAATTAAAAAAGAAATAATAATTGTTCTACAAAAGAACCTTTGCTGGCTGCGTCACATGTGCTCTGTAAAGCAGGGATTCGAGCAGCTTCAGGGACAAACATTTGAAGTGGCATGTTTTATGACTTGTATGATCTAATGCTGTGACATTTTCTGTTTCTCTCTCAGTCAAATGATGGAGCCGAATGGTGCAGTTTACTGAAGTGGTCCTTTTCACCAGAAGACTGCTGCCCTGGAAACAAAGTCTCGTTTTCGCTACAACGCAGAGCTTTATCTGCATCGGCGGAAGAAGCCTGTGTCCTTGTGGGAGTTTGGCTCTGCTTCTTTACAAACTGCAGTGATTCCCACTGATTGCTCCTCGATTCTTCAGGAGAAAAAAACAAATGGACTCAGATGTTATTGTGTCAGTGCATGGTGTGAAAATATGCTTTTCCTTAACTTTCTTTGCTCTGAGTTAGCTCAGACTGTTGGTGCTGTGCAGGCGATGAAGGCATTCCTTTGGCTCTTCACTGTCGCCCCTCGAGGCAACCGCTGTTGTGATTTTGGACTATACAAAAATAAATTGAATTGAATTGAATTGAATTGAACCTGTTAGCGAATCTATGAAGAAATATGCCACTTGAAGTAGCAGTTTTCCCATCACAGGCTCATCACACCGGAGCAGTTGTTTTATGTACTGTACAATTTTGTTATAATTGATCCCAATTATCAATCAGAAGTCAAATCTGGATTTCAAGGTTTTGTTAATGTTGTGTTATATGCTTGATTTAAATACTGAGAATTATTATTCAGAATAGTAATATTATGAATAATAATAATAATAATAATAATAATAATGAACAGTACACAGATAAGGGAATCCCACATTGTAGCTTTAAAACTCAACTCAAACTGTGGCTAAAATCAAACCAGTCGTGATCATTTCCTTGTGTTGTAATATTTGTATGTTGTATTGTTTTGTTCCCTGCTTTAGGACTGCGGATCAAATTACAGTTGTAGCTATAATCAGATTTACATTAATTCAACAGAAGTTTATCCATGTTCATTATTCTTATTAAATAAACTAACAAACAGATGTGATTTGCATTTATTAAACATCGACATGATACAAAAAAGACAATAACACACAAGAACATTTTATACAATTAAATATTGCATAACTCCATTATGTAACAGAATTGATGATTATGTTTTACATTTCTTCTCATTTGATATAAATCGCACAGTAAAATTGGCAAGAAATCAGTGTATGTAGGCCAAATTATATTCTGTAAATTAACAAGTGAAATATTAATAACAAACAAACATCCAAACCAAAAACAATAAAGTGATCTGGGCGATGATAGTAGTGGATATCTAAATGCACTAATGTAATTAAATCGGACTTTTCATCTTAACACTTGTTATCTTAAATATCAGCGCTTTACAAAATGATACCTTTAAATGTATAGATAGATATAACAGTTCGTTATTATACATTTCGTAAACAGACCATTTCCAGTCGACATATTCCAAAAGTCCGCGCTGACTGTCCTCGGTCTTTCACGCATTCTGTGGTCAGCGTGCTCGCTCTCGACGCCAAAGCGACATGGCGATGTCGTCACAAAGGGGGGCGGTTCTGGACACTATTCAGGAAGTAACGCGGAAGTAGGAGACTTTTTTTGGAGACATGCGCCAATGAGCACACTCCATTGGTTTGAATTGGGCAAAATTTTGTTTCCCGGGGGCTTGGGTCCGAGTTTATCTCACCGGTTAGATTAACTCGCCGGATGCGGGAGACGAGGGCCTGGCTCCGATGAAGAAATTAGCGGACAGGGGATTGTTTGTTTTCGTAGTTTCCACAAATGTTTCCAATCATTGCGTGCACAAGTGATATCACAGGCCACGCAACACGGCTCTGTGACGAGTCCTTCTGGTTTGCTCACGGCGACAAACAGGTCTGAACAGCTGCAAGTTCCCCCGAGTAGATCTGGCGCTGTACTCGCATCACGTTTGTGAAAAATGTTTGCTCATAGAAAGATTATATGATTATATCCCACGTAGCCAAGCGAGACTAGTGTTTTTGGTCAAGAAAGTCCAAACAAACGCCAATGCGCCTTCTCTGGTCTCGGTGGGATCATCTGATCAGATGAATGTTGTGGGGAGCTTTCGTCCACGTGACACACGCCAGCTCAAGTGGAAGGATACAGATGTGGTGGGCGTGGCTCACACCGCCGCTGCAGGATGGTGAAGACACGCTACTGGCTACAATATTTGTATGTCAGGAAACATAGCATCACATTTTACTCACGAAGAACAACACAGTGTGAACATAACGTTTAAGAATTTTAAAGATGTAGTATTTCCTAACTGTCTAAATTGGTGCTTACTGATGAATGTTACTATTGTGTTTGCAGGAGGATTTGTCAGTGATGACTTATGAACTGTCTAGCTTTATTTTAGGAGGTATTGCTAAAGATGGAGTTTGAACTGTATGTTTAGGAGGATTAGCTAATGAGGAATTATGTATAATGCACAGGTGCTGCTGCGTTCTGGTACGAAGCAATGTTCCTGATAAAATACCACAATGATTTTAAAAAGGATCTGTGTTCTGAGTACGGAGAAAGAAAGAGTCACTGTACTTCTGTATTCTGAATCCGCATTTTCATTCAACATTGGAATAGCAATATGCGCTGACATATTACAACCCTAAATACCAGTAAAATATGATCAAAGTCGTATTTAACATCATAATCTGGACTAAAACACATCAGAAAAGAGCTTTTTATAACAAAGACAGCTGCATTAGTAAATCAAAATGTTATAAAAGAATAAACAACATCCAAATTTAATCAATAATAGATATTTATTTGTATTCTCTCAACTAGAAGACGTAAGTCACTATATTTCAACAATTATTTGCTTGATAATGTCTTTTAAAAGATTCAATGATAAATAAATCATTGCTGGCTTGTCGACGACTAAAATAATCGTTAGTCGCAGCCCTATGTAGGTCAAATCTCACTTTTTATAACTCCTGTGGTATGAAAAAGTGGGACAATGCATAAGTGGGACGAGGGACAGGGGCTTTAGCGGCTTGTACAGGAAACCAAAAGAGTCGTCACCAGAACCGTTTAGTTAACAATCGTTTCCACACTCAAGCAGTGGGGATGTGACTTTTTCCTCTCGGGGTGCAGGATTGTGAAAAGGGGTTAACGGAATTGTAGAAAAGGAATGTCAAAGATTATTCAGGTCACAACATAATTGTAAGAAAGAGTAATTTCGAGAATCATAAGAGACAAAACTAAGCAACTTCAGTAGAATTTTTGCTGGGAAAAGCAAACCTGAAGTAAAGTGTCTTTGTTTATGTCAGATTAACTTTGCTTTATCATTTAGAAAGTTTGATTTAACACAACTGCTCACATACAAGAAAAATGGCGATCGTGAATGTCATTTATTTCATGGGGTCAATAGTTGTGAATAACTGTAAAATCGTGACGTTTCTTCCCACAATAATGGTCACTGTAAAATGTTTCCAATTGTACATGTGATTTTTTATTTTATTTTTTCTTCTAAAATGCAAAATGGTCTCTTTTCTATACATTTTATAACAAAAATGTCATTTTTCTTCTGAGAAATGTCACGATTATCCTTTTTTGTCTTCACGATTCTGGCAAGGCAAGTTTATTTGTAGAACACAATTTGTACACAAGGCAATTCAAAGTGCTTCACAGAACAGGAAAAAAAAACATTAAAATCACAAAGACATGGCAGAAATCACAAAATCTTAATTTAAAAGTGCCATTTTCAGGCTATCCGTCAAATAGTTCAAGACATAAAAGAGAGTGCAAAGAAAAGCATTTCAGTCATATGCACAGCCAAACAAAACAGTTTTTAGCTTAGATTTGAACATTGCCAGAGTAGAGGCCTGTCTCACATCCTCAGGAAGACTGTCCAAGATTTTAGCTGCATAAAACTGAAAGCACAGTTCCCCATGTTTAGTCCTGACTCTGGGCACCAAGCAGGAGGCCGGCCCCTGAGGTCCTCAGAGTCCGAGATGGTTCATATGGCACTAACATGTCCGAGATGTACTTTGGTGCTAGGCCATGGAGAGACTTGTATACAAGCAGAGCTGCTTTGAAGTCTAATCTCTGAGCCACAGGGGCAGTGCAGAGACCTGAGCACAGACTAATTGATCATACTTTCCTGGTTCTAGTCAGGACCCGAGCAGCAGCGTTCTGGATGTACTGCAGCTGTTTTACAGCTCGTTTGGAGAGGCCAGTGAGCAGGCCGTTACAGTAGTCTAATCTACTAGAGACAAACGCATGGATAAGTCTCTCCAGGTCTGGTTTAGACACTATACTTTGGATTTTGGCTATATTTTTTTAGATGGTAAAAAGCTGCTGATGTTATTGATTTGACGTGGCTGTTAAAATTCAAGTCTGAGTCCATTATTACCCCCAGATTTCTAACTTGATGTGTAGTTTTAGAGCGAGACTCTGGAGGTGACTGTTAACACTTTCTCTTTGTTTCCGTGGGCCAAAGACGATGATTTCAGTCTTGTCTGAGTTCAGCTGGAGAAAGTTGTTTTGCATCCACACACTGATCTGTTGGATGCAGTGACAGAGTGAATCCACTCATTCTGACCTAAATATTCACGATTATTGCTTTACCTAATAATCTTGACATCCCTCGCTGCAACAAAACAATGCATTTAAACAAAGGAGCTTGTAATTCAATATATTGTGACAGCCAACAGTATTATTATAAGACTTTTGACAATACGGTATCACAATATTTCTGTTTCATCCCCTGTTTCATTTAATAAAGAATCTGCTCACTAAACTGTGACTTCCTTAAATGTGATCACTCAACAAGTTATGGCAAACACACGTTAAATCAAAACTGTATCAAATGCAAATCAAAATGGTTTAAAACGTACAAGAAATCTGTCAAATGATTCCCAGATTTTTAGGGGCCGTGCCGGCTCCAGGAAGAACTATTGGGTAAAACATGTGCGGGTCACAGCAACCTGCGGTTCCCCCGGCAACGGCAGAGGAACGTGGAGTTGCCGGGGCAACAGCAAAATGAGGGGTTACCCTGACAAAACCGCTACAGGAACTCATTTAGACAGACCTCGCTGTCCTTTTTCACACAGATAGCTGCAGACACGACAGCCGCTGTATTAACGCGCTGAATGGAACATACTCCGGCTTCACACTCCCTCTGTTTATTGACACGCCCTTTTTTTTCTCAATAAACAATGATTCATAAGTTTGCAATGTGCGTAAATAGTTTCCAGTTGGCTGTGTCATGTAGTGCCAAGTAAAACATAAAAGCGTGGTCTGGTTTAATGGCGTCAGTGCAATGGCATCGACCACATCCGGATATTCCTGCTACGATAATTACCATCAACAGTTCAACGCACGAAAGCCGGAACGGCAATTATATTTTAGTGTTGTTACGACACCAACATTTCAACCTCTATTTCAATACTAAGGCATTTTTCATGCCAATTTCGATGCCACAATGATAACTTGAAAAAAAGACTGACATTTTCGATACAAAATAATAATAAAAGTGGTTTTATTCTAGTTCTAATAAAGCTCAAGATCATTCCAAAAGGTCACATTTTGTACAGTTCATGTGATTTTTCTTGTATCGATACTAGTTTTAGCATCGATTAGTACCAGAATTTTGATACTTTTAACAACCGTAGTTTTTAGGGCTCAGTGTTTATCACAGGCACCTTTTCTTTGCACGAGTGAAGGGAACTGTTTCTTATTTCTTTGCTGTCCAAAAGTCAATAAACATCTTCATTCTGCTGTTTATCTATGCATTTATTCATGTTTTGTTTTAGACATTTACAGGGTTTATTCTGCTTTAGGGCTATTGTGGTACCGGCCTAAACCGTAAAGTATTATTGTTTATTTATTGTGATATTTTCTTTAGCAATCAATCACACACCACCACATCCAGAGCCAGAATCTGGACCGAAAAAGGTCAAAGCAGAGGTTTCGGCGTCGCCTGCAATACTAAACGCGAAATAACACATAACACCCCAGATCAGTACAAAACAGCCATTTATTTTTACTAATATAATAAGGTTAACACGTGTAAAGCAAAAAAAAGAGCACTAAAACATCGTAAACATCAAAACAACAACGTCTTTCAGTTATTTAACACACAACATCTCGATCTTGGCACAGGAAAAAGATCACGATGGAAGCACAACACATGAAATCATAATATTTTAGGTCATTAACAATACCGATATGAGCTAAATTAGCGGTTTGTCAAGTTTTCTTTTCGCCTTTATTGCAGACACTGTTAGGAAGTCCTTTTACGGAAGTCATACGTACTACATTTGAAACACGTCCTATTTTAAGCACTGGTAAAAACAGAATGAGATCAGCAACGGACAAAAGGGGCAGCTACATGTTTTATCAAAGGGGGCTTCCACAGATGTTTGAGCGCAGCCAGGAAGCTACAGTAAATGTACCTGGCTGGTCTCAGATCTGCTGGCTCGGGACGCCCCCCCGTCGTGAGGCTACCGCTGTTCCTGACGCCGGACAAAGCCCTACTCGTCCGGCTTCCTCTTGGGCTTCTTCGGGTTACGGGAGCGGCTCTTGGCCTTGCACAACGGGCAGATGGGCGCGTTGCGGTGGATCTGCTGATGGCACGATAAGCAAGCCTGGGAAAAATTAAATGAAATAAATAAATGCGGGGTTTTTAGACTGTGTCACAACATCGCGTTTGGGCCTTGTCAATATGGGGATTTTTCTTGTGATATTCAAGGGTCGAGCTACTAATTGAAATGGTCGGGTTCTGAGTTTGTGCATTTTCAGAATTTACAGTGTGTCCAATACAGCAAAAAAATTTCTTGTTTCACTACTCTAAATAAAAAAATGCAAGATAAAAAAGCATTCACATGTTTTACAAACAAAAAGCTTATATTATTATTGCCAGAGCTAATGCCATGACAAAAAAAGGTCAAAGTAATGACTTATTTATAGGAATTGGACAAAACGCAATTTCGATGAGACAAAACAATATTTTTATTTTTATAGAATTTATTTATTGAATTATATTTTTTAATTTATATTATACACAATTTTGGCATCGCAATTCATTATAATTTATCTTATTTTTTTGCTGTCGCTGTAGCGCGGCTTTTTATAACTTCGGCTTCTCACGGCGTTCATCTCGCCAGCGCAAGTCCCTTTTTTTGTCCAGGCCAAACATAAGCACATGGGAGAAGAAGAAAAAAATCTCACAAGATCATTTTCCTCGTGTGTGCACAATCTTGTTGCAACATTATCTTGCGAGATCTCGTGGTATGAGATCTTGTCCCATCCCTAATGGTTTACTAAATAATGTTCTGCCAAAAAATTTGATTTTCCCACCCCGAAAAGGAAGGGAACTCAAATTTAGGCTAACAAATGGTAAATCATGTTACTTGTCCTGCGGTTACTACTAAATATTGTTAGAAAATGCATGTAAATATGTAGCCTTCCTATTCCTAAAGGTAGCTGTGGCCGACAGGCTGTTTTTATCACAATCCATGCCGTTATCTTTGTACGCTATTTTTGTGTACATAGTAATGCCTTGTAATGCCTTGTGTACATAGTAATGCCTATTTTTATTTTATCCTATAGTAATTTGAAATAGTTTCTCAATGCATGCCCCTTTGGATTGAATATATGTTGTTTTTATTATTGCTCAGTGTTTTATGTTGCACCTTAATGCCGAGACAAGTTCCGATGTTTGTGAATTTTGTTCATTGACAATGGCAATAAACCCTTTCTGATTCTGAGAAGTGACTAAAGTGTTGCTTCTCAGTTGGTCAGTTCCGCCTGTCACTCGTGGAGCGTGGAGAATGACCAATAGGAGCTGTAGTTGGGGAAAAGCACTGGATCATCGTCTTATCATATCTCCTACCCACCTACCCTCCTAGCTCACTTACGTAGCCATGCTTAATAAAGTGCCTATACCAGTCTTAGCTGTTTGCAAACTAGGTGTGACTTTAGTGAAGATCCTGATGAGTGGCAAGTGTTGGAGGAGGTTTCTTGAGCCAATAATCCCAGACGATTATCTATTGAATCAACACAAGAGACTCGTTAAATTGTCATGTAGTTATATGTCGGGATGCAGCCATACAGTTTGGGTCATGATGTTATTGATACAAATTTGATATGTCTTAGGTTTCAGAGGAGTAAATACCAATGTTTCCCCCAATATTCTTATGATAATTATCAATAAACATTGTCGAAAAAGATTCAGTTGTAGTCATCTGGACTCTGTTTTAGAAAAACAAAACGTTTCGACTCTCATCCAAGAGTCATTCTCAATCAGTGAAACAAGTCTGAGAACTCTTGTTTATATCCTACTCTGTGAGAGCCCTGCCCACAGGGCGGGAACTCCTGCTATGGCCATTGAACTGGGATGGGCCATATTGTTCTGTAAGTTCCCTGCCTCACTTTGAGTGCCTATTTAGCACCGAATGCCCGGCGTCTCGGGCAGAGTGCTGTATTTTCATACAGATCGATATCAGTCTGGTTCAGCCGTTTCATCTCCGCGAGTTCAGATGAGTGATTGACAGGTGGATTAGCTAATCAGGGACGAACATGGTCGTCCGTCAAAACAAACATGTCTGCTGACGAGGAAAAAGAGAAAAATGAATGCAGGCGATTGAAAAACATTGTGAGATATCTGCAGAATCAATTAGGTGAGAGAAGTTTATTTTGTTCTAAATGATAGAGACCAATGAGCTTTTGTTTCAACATGTGCCACGGATAAAACAAATCTGATTGCACGATCTCTGCTGAGTTTGACTCGAGAAGAAGTGACCAAACCTACGCCTCGTAAGATTGAAGTGTGCGTGTATTCTAGACCCCAGACTGTTCTTTACTTCATTGGCGAGGTTGCTGTTGAAGGTGGCGGTTGGCGGGCGTCTTGCTTCCTGGAGACTGGATTGTTGCGCGGCAGCCGCTGCTGCTGCAAGGACCGGGATGCGTGGCTGTGCGGCTCCTTCCATATTGCGGGCCTTGTGTCTTCTCAAAGTAACTGCACACAGGGAGACACAAACCCGCGGCGTGATTCTTATTTCAAGCTGATAATCATATCACAGTCAGGGATTATCCCAACAGGTGCTCTTGTTGTTGTGCCGTGTCAAAAACGAACACAAAAGAAACTCAATCTGCACATGTTTTAAGGTAGAAACTAAAAGTAGGAGTACAATGAAAGGCTGTCTGTGTGTGGGCAGAGGCCGCCGGGGAAGCATTGTGGCCTTCAGGCTTAATTGGCTTATTTCCAAACAAAGAGGAAGATAAGGATATCAACTTTCATTCAACTCCCGTAGTTCTCTCTAAAATAGTTTGCAAGCATTTCAATATTGGGAGTAATGTGTACTATTGCAACATTAATCCTTAAAGCTAATAAAGCTTTCAAAAACATGAGGAGATTTCAAAGTTCAAAGAATTCAAAGAAACATCATCTTGTACTTGTCTAAACATCGGATAATATTTCCGCTGGGTTCTCGTTCGCTGCGTGAGTGTGGAGTGCTCATTTTGTAACCATCCTGTATCCTTTGTCAGATATTCTTAAATGTACCGCAGCGCTCACCCAGACACGAGGTGTGATTTATTTTCTGTACACTGCTCGCACCTCACAGGGACAATTAAAAAAGATGTAAAAAAAAAGACTCCAGGATTACTTTTCTGACACTACGACGTGGTGAAATAAAATGACAAAGCAGTGAGAGTTTGTAATGGGAAAATGTCTTTCTATAAAGGTTGCAAATAATGTCATGTCTACGTATCATATATTTATCTCAGCTCCGGCCCAAGTCGTGGTCAAAACCTTGAGGGTGTTTTCCATTTTGACTAGAGCTGATTTGATTGTGACAATGTGCGGTACGTGTCAATGTATGTGACTGTCTAATAAAAGGATGTTTACTGTCATTGTTCTGGAGTCAGGAAGGGAGAGCTGATCTTGTCAGGGAAAGTGTTTTTATTACTGTGCACAAGTAAATAAAGATCCACCTGTTGAGAACGACAAACTCTGTTTACCTCTCAATTTCTTGGTACTTTTACACAGAAATGCACAAACAATTTTGGCGTCTAACGAACTACTCCTTCGCCTGGCGTGTCTGTCTTCGTGGGTCGTGTGAAGCAGTGTTTGATCCACCTGGAACATCACCTGTTTCCAGCCTCATTCCTCCACAAATTCGAGACGAAGGACTGAATCACAGGCCTGAGAGGATGACGCGGCGGCGCTGGGACTCAAAAGAACTAATTTTTTGGTGAGTTTGTCCATCTCAATTGTGTCGATAGATAGGGTTTTAATTTTCTTCTCCTTGAGAAGAAAGGGATAAAAGAATAATAATAATAATAATCTTAAATTTATTCATTTCGTTACTTTTGGGATCCGTGCTGCACATTGCTGCCTGGGTCTTAAAGAATCAGAATCAGAAAGGGGTTTATTGCCATTGTCAATGAACAAACTTCACAGGCATAGGAACTTGTCTCGGCATTGGGTGCAACACAACAAACACTGAGCAATAATAAAGAACATATATTCAATCAAACAAAAGGGCATGCATTTAAGGGACAATTTAAAATGAGTTTAGCTGGAGTCTGAGGAAGGTTTAGTCTGTTCTAAAAAGCACATTCTGGCTTATCAAATTGGCGAGGCCAATGCTCTGCAAAGACCAGGAGAACCTGGCTACTCACCCTTTAACTAAAAGCAAAATTTAAAATTAGCTTTAGCTGGGGGTTGCCTGGGGCGATCAGTTAACGAGTTATGTAAACTAGAGGAGTGGGAGGTACGTTTGCGCAACACAGACGTGTGAATTGGCGAGAAACGTGTGGTCGTAAATGGGGAAAAGTCAACCAAGAATGATGCTCAGATCCCCGAGACTCCAGTGATGCTTGTCATGTTAAAATTTGGACAAGAATGCTTAGAATGCTTGCCTATTTGGACAGAATTATGAGTTCCCAGTGGAGGATCTTTAAGCATGAATCAAATTGCAAACCTTAAAACAAACTTAGAGAGAGCAAAAGAAGACTTGTTAAAAACTAAAAAAGTGTCGGTGAGTCGGTGAGGTGGATGCAGAAGCACGAGAAATGGGTAAAAGTGTAGAGACTGAAGCTGAAGCAAGTGAGCGAAAGAGATTGTGTAAACAAATGGTGACTGCCAAGAGCGAATGTGGGGAGAGAGAGTGAGAAGCCGCCGCTTATTCACATACGGCTCTCAACCCGATTCTCAGAGCAGACACCAGCACACACACCTCTGGTGCACACACACACACAGACACCTGCACTCACAACTTTACATTCGAGAGAACATTGTTACTGTGTCTGTTCCTCGTGTTTACCCAGATCTGACCAGTCTTTCTGAGGCGAGAACGGACCCAGACCTCGAATCCTACTTCATCAGCCGACCTGTCAATCATGCTCACCAGAATCGAGGAGGAGGGGCCGTAGGAGGGGATGAGATTCCGCAAACAATAAAAGCCAGAAGACCCAACCCGTTGTTGTAAAAAAGGAATGGAATGACATCCTCCGGACGGGACATCCTGAATCAAACGCATCACTACCCATGGTCGAGGTGGCCGGACCAGAGGACAAATGTACGTGTATAGACCCTGGAGTTCAGAGGAGGTCGTGGCCAGTGCTAAAGCCCTGCCAAACCCGCTGGGGAATGGGACTCAATTTTCTAAAGATTTTGAAGAATTTGCAAAGAATTTTCGCCCTGCGGGGCTCGAGTGCAGAAAGATATTGGTGGTTGCTATGAAAACTAGTGACTTTGCAATGATAAAAGATTCCAGCCAATGATCTCGGGCCGACAAACCCACATATGCACACAATGTGGCCTACATTGCGGCTATAACCAGACTGAACTTGAGCGGTATGCACGTCATCGCGCAAACGCTTATCGCAAAGACAAAGAAAAGAAAAGAAGAAGGACGGGCCAAAGAACAATGAGGCCATAATGACACTCTTCTTTAATCCTGGCCAACCGGGAGGACAGCAACCGGGAGGACAGCAACCGAGAGGACACAACCGGGAGGCAACAACAAAAACAACTTCCGCGTCCACCCGCGTAAGACGGGAACAACGAGAGGTGCATGTTATGTCTGCGGACAGTTGGCTCAACGAGACACGCATTGGAACAACACCTACAATTACCCCTGCAGGAGGGTAACATGCACCGACACCAATCTCACATGCCATCACTTATCTTGAGGGTTTGCAGAGGTACCAGAGATGTACATATTCTAAAATTAGTCAAGCTAAAACTAAATTTCCCGAGTACCACATGATGATTAAGTTTTCAGACTTGTTTCAAAGATTGAGAATGACTCTTGGATGAGAGTCAAAATGTTTTGTTTTTCTAAAACAGAGTCCAGATGACTACAACTGAATCTTTATCTACAATATTGCCAATACTAATGAGTCGTTTAGTCACATATTATTTGTTAAAATATCTTGAGAAACTTTATTCTGCTTGCACGTTTCCCTAGATAATATTGCTAGTACTGTCCCGAACAAGACATTTAAAAGACATTATCAACCAATTTGATATAAACATTTACCAATAAGTGTATCATTGAGGAAAATCTTAAAATTTGTTAAATATTTTGTGCTATTTTGAGTGAATAAGCACTGTTTGTGTTATAAAGCGTGAGTGTCTGTAGAGAACGGTTATGGTTATGCAGTTAGCTAGTCACAATTAGCCGATTAATCGCGGCAGCTACAGTTAAAAACATGGTTAGGTTAAAAAAAAACATTTACTGATCACTTCTACCGCTTTATCTTTCCGCGAAATAAAACAAATATATATTACAAGTGTTTCAAGCGTTTCCATTGACATTTGTAGTCGTAAAGGTAAAGTTATTCTAGTGCTAGCGATGTATGAAGCAATGAATCCACACAGGCTACAGGAGACAGGCACCGGGCACGTCACTCGCCCCGTCTCTTTTATGGTGACTATAAAACCAGGTCACATTATCTTTGATTCCTGACGGTCCGTGCTGAAGTTTGAACTCTGAAGTGGGTGCGTGCGTGCGGTTCGGCAAAAAAAAAAAAAAAAGGTAAACATGTTGACGACAAGCAAATGACTCACAATTTCACCTTGACACTGGAGCTACGTGACCACCCGATCCAGAGGTTTTTCCAGTGGGGGGCGGCGCAGCATGGAAGAGGGCCATAACCGTCTGCGGGCGCTTTCTTCACCAATAAAATTATGCACCGCGATAATCTGCATCATTCTCCACTCGCCCGTCGGACCTGTCACCGCCGCCATCACCGCCGCCATTTATGCAATCTAGTACTAGAGTTACATTATTTAGCACCATCAGCAAGCGTCGTTTCATATACATACGACGTGGCCTTACATATTTGCAGCTGGTCGCGCCATGGCGTACGTGTTCATTGAGGCAGTGGCAGTTGGCCTCCTGGCACAGTTGCCCGAGTCAGTATTCAAGGTTTTCAGCAAAACACAGTCCGCCGAGCTCACGAAAATGACTGAGGCAGTTTATTAGTGTGTTTATTTGGCTGTAAAAAGCTAAAACTAAAACTGAATTCAGAGTTACAGTATTTGCTGTGAGGTCGGCAATGCTGTCACAGGCAATTTTTGACTTCATCCATACTCATATTGTGACTGATCATAGTACTTAGAAATTCATGTATCTTAATAATACAAAATTGCAGGCATAAAAATATATAAATATATTCAGGATAAATATTTTACTATTCAATTCAAGTTTGTTTTTTACATTTAAATCATTAATGTCACTGTGAAAAATGCAAGAGCTGCACAATATAGCGCAAAAGTATCAATTTAGCAACAAACTAAATATATCAGAATAAAACCACGGTCTTGTGATTTTTGTTTTTTTCTTCTTCCCTCTTTTTTTCATTTTGAATAATAATAATAATAATAATAAAGAAGAAGAAGGAAAAAAAAGATGATTTTATTCATGATTTTAATTATTCAGTCTCTAAACTAGTCTTGATGTAGTCTTGTTTAACCAGAACTGAAATGATTGTGTCAAAAAGTACATTGAAATATTGCAATAATCTCAATATTGCAATACATAACAGCCACATTTCAGATATCTTGCAGCCCTAAAAATAATACAAAATATAATTTAACGTTTTAAATAAATAACAAACTGTACTTCGATATTGTGCATGAATATAACTAGTAGAGTCTAGTTGCTGGCACTGTCCGGGTGAGGCATGTTCGAGTGCACCGTTCCACTGGGCCGGACCTGGCAGCGACCCCGCCAAATGACAAACGCTATCATCAGACACTCGACTTATATTTCGTGAATGCTTCTGCTGCTCGTGGGGCTCAACTGTAGGTCATCCACCAATGGTGAAGTGAGAGGGCGCCGCAGGTTACTGAATACATGTTGTGTCGCAAAGCGCTGGCTTAATGGTTTTAGTAGCTCATTCATCCTCCTTGAGCGTTTTAACAATGATTGGAAAATGTCTACTTTGGGATTTCGAAATCAGGATTCAGCTGTCTCTGATCGTCAATGATATGTGTGTGGGTTTTTTAATTAAATTAAGCGGTTTATAGTAAGTCCTGTTTGTAAAAACATGTGGTTTGTTGCAGATTTCATGCTTTGAAAGAAGGAATTAGTTTTATTTGTTTTACACAGCAATTATTGAAAGTCTGTCTTGTTCGTGTTCAGAAAATGTATATTGAAAGCCATTCTGTGTGTTTTAATAAGGTAAAAAGAAAATCCAAAATCAAGTTGATTAAAATCTAATTGTACCAAAGCTGTCAATTAAACCTGTTGACCTGCTCTTATAAAAGACTGGTAAAATAACAAATAAATACTCTTGTTTAGTTTGGACACAGAAGTTCATATTTTAATGATGTACTTTAAACCTGTTTTATATGTAATTCATTTCAAAACTTTTGTTGTGATGTCAGTGCTGGCGCAACAATAATTGGCTTCTTTGACCTGATGTAATAGAAGGAGTAAGTTGATATGGGGCAAACAAAAACAGAACAGTTCTACACGTTCTGTCCTGTGGAAATACACCTCCGTATTTTTCCCTCTTCCTCTGCGCTGCAGACACACACAGAGGCCACGTGGACTGAAGTGCTGTGATTCGCCACAGCTCAGCACCATGCGCAGCCCTCATTGGTTTATCTGCTGCATGTCCCGCCTCCACAATTCATTTGATTTGACACAGTTCATCAGCAGCAAGTGACCAACAACAGGTTAACCCCAACTGTGCCACAAGTGTTGTTATGATAACAATGGCCCTATTTGTATGATTAAAGGTGCACTATGTAACTTTTGTGTGGAGGGTGGAGGCTAATGTCTGCCCTGAAATACAGTAATAGTTACAGTAAGCTGTAATGTGGTGATGGTAGTGGAAAATAATTTGTCCCCATACTATACCAAATCAGTAGTAGTCAGTAGGATGCAACAAAAAATGCATCCAAAACTCACCAAAATCCACCAAAAGCTTTTTTATTGAAAAATGTCCCCCCAACCCTGCATCCCTTGTTAAAAAAAATCGCTATATATGTTTTCTGAAATGTATTATAGCATTATGTACTGTATGTTATTACAAATGATGCATTGTACCAGTGTGCGCTTCCATAACAAATGCCAAATATATATTTTTAATCCTGAATTTGGACTATCTTGTATTACTGTGTAAATTAAACTGAAAAGACAATGTGCTAAGTTAAGTGCTTGATGATGTATTAAGGCTGGTTAAACTTTATAGTCAAGCGTCAAGCCTGTGTCCTGACGTGTCCTGACGTGACCTGACGTGACCTGACGTGACCTGACGTGTCCTGACGTGACCTGACGTGTCCTGACGTGTCCTGACGTGTCCTGACGTGTCCTGACGTGTCCTGACGTGTCCTAAGGGCCTAAACAGTTTGAGCTGCCGTTAATCATGGCCCAGGAGCGTTGACAAATTTACTGTTCATGTATTTATTTACTAGGACAAAAAACAATCACATTAGGCTCGTACGCATTTCTCTGCTCAACTTCACCAAGCTGTTCTGAGCTCTTTTTAATAAGTTGCCCGTATAGTATTTGTGGATAAACCAAACCAAACGAGATGCACATATGCAGCACAGCAAGTCTTTCTGATTGGTTGTCAGGTGCATCGCAGCAGTTTTGCAGCACCTCTGCATTGACTTGATGCTCAAGTAGCCTTCAGGGTCATGATTATGCAAATGATGACTCAAGGGACAGTTAACACCGCCAAGTACTTCAAATTATTTGACAAACAGATAATCCTTCCTATAAACAACTAGGGTGTGTTAGTTTCAGTGTATTTAGCTCTCCCATCAGAGATATGTAAGCCTGTCTCCTAACCAATGCTGTGTCAGAATTTAAGAAGCAACTTGGATGAGTGGCAAAACGTACTCACGCTAAAACCTCTCGTGCAGTTGAGAGAATGAAACTTTCATTTTGCTGTGGACGACATGAAACTGCATTGATGCGTCACAGAATAGCACTTACTCCAGTGAAAGCTTCTCCTCTTCCTCATTGAGGTTGGGCAGTCTGTGCAGCCCCAGAGTCATTCTCAGGGCATCGACGTGCTCTTTCAGGGGCTTGTACTCATCATGGAGGCGGCGAGTGGTTTCTAGCAATTTGTTCAGATCATTCTCGGACTGCTTGATCGTGCTCTCCATCTGTCGCACGAAATACAAGACAAAGTTTGGCAGTTATTGGTGGGATAACTGAGTCCATTATGTTAGAATCAAAGTAGTTTGCACTTACCACATTGATATCCGCATGAATGAGCCTCAGTTCCTCAACGTGTGCCATCTTCTCCTGCAAAAGGAGGTCCATTTCTTGTTTGTACTCTTTCAAATGCTTTTCCTCCGACTCCAGCGACTCAAACTCGATCTTGAGACGAGCTTTGATCTTCTGCATCTGGACGGTCTTGTTGCTGTGAACGAATGAAGACAAAACGAAACAAAAACAAAATTGAATGGGACAACACCAGCAAGGACAAGAGTAAGTGAGCTGATGTTTTGGTATTTATATTATTTAGAAAAAGGCAGATTAAACTCATGATTCACAAGTTTACTCATGAAATACTTACGTTTCCTTGTACTTCTTTCTGCATATATACATAGATGCATGTGGTGGCCTTTCGAGTGCATTTTGGGTCCAATACATACGTACATTCTTTAGTCGACTACAGCCCTAGACTGTTAGAAAGCGTGTTCTTTAAGGTTTTTATTTTTGATACCTTTGTTGTGTTCTTAATAGTGCTGCCCCCGCTGCATTGACGGAGGGGTCAAATGCAGCGCACAAATGTATACCGGGTCAATAAATTGTTGCCCTTAACCTTGGGTTGGTTGTTTTCTTTATTGTTTGTATAATTGAATAAACTACTACTACTAAACTCCTTGGCTCAGTCCAGGATGAAAGAGGAATTACACCAACACTAATGCTAACTATAAACTGAAATAAATAAGACTATTTATGGGTTTCAGAGAGGTGAAAATGTAGCACCTTTGCCAAAACATTTTAGGGATTCAACTGATGGTCATTTTGATAATCGATTAGTCTAGATTATTCTTTCGGTTAACCGATTAATTGTTTAGAACGCAGAAGTTGTGAACTGATTTATGCTGAATTTGACCCAGATGAAGCTGAAGTGAAGCCGTTGGAGGATCTTGGTGGAGCACATTTACGGACAAAAGAGTGTTTTCATCAAATATACTACATTTACACACTTGTGTCATTTTCTGGCAACTGAGGCTCAATTTGAGCCTAAAGCTTCTTTTCTCAGCTCATGGCATGTTTTTGAACCTGTGTATAGACAGTTAACGATTATTCAATTACTAAATGAGTTAACGATTATTGATATAATCAATTTGTTGCAATTAATTGATTAGCTTGTTGCAGCCCTAAAGCATTTAACTCATATCTTTTGAACGGGCATAAATCCTAATAATATGACCTAGTCATGGGTTTCACCTTCCTGTTGTAGAGATTTTGACTTTTCACCATGAAAGAGATGGAATATTTGTTTATCATTGTTATTTGCTATGACATGCCACCTGGTTAAACAGGAAGCTGAAAGGCATGAACACTAACCAAAGATATTCAAGTACCACCAGCTTGGCCTCAAAGATAACCTGCAGAAACTCACTATTCCATGCAGTAACAGTGGAATATCCGGTTTCTTATGTGCATCGGTTCTTGCATTGATAAAAAAGAGGTATCCATTCTATATCGGTCCTCAGTGTGTTTCTGGCAGCCTTCTTTGCTTTGCTAAGTAGCTTCTAGCTTCACCACAGGTGATCAAATGCTCACATCTTGCATTTAGCGGATACACATCTGGAGTCGGCGCATGATCTCAATAAATCCTTCTTGCAAAGCCGTCTATTCCCCAAAAACGCGTCGTTTCCACTTGCGCAAAACTCGGATTAAAGAAAGGCGAGAAGCCATAAAGAGAAGGGGAGGCAGACAGGCTGGAGGCTAACTGTGGCTAACGCTGTAACAAAAGCCAAGTCAAGAAGCCAGCAGCCAGAATAGCGCTAACTTGAGCTAATAAGCCGCTAATAACCGCGCGTTAACATGTGGCCGTGCGTAAGAGCCGTACCGTATTTCCAGGATACTCTCCAGTTTGCACATGATTTCCTGCTCGTCCGTCATGGTGGAAGAAGTCAGAGCACTGGATATTCCGTCGCGAGGGCCCGTCGGTGGTGGTCTGGTCCCCGTGTTGATAAAAACACAATAGGAAACGTGAACGCGCAGCAGCAGCAGCAGCAGGAGCAGGAGCGGGGCAGACGACGTGGCCGCGCTCGCTACGTGTGTCCGTGTGCGTGGTTACGTCCTGATCACCGTGTCAGTGCCTCACGAGCCTTTTGTCCCCGGGGCCCCGCAACACACAGGCGCGCAGCGGGTGGGCCATGGGGGTGTGAGTGCCCATTTCCTAACGCATAATGACTAATAATAAACAAACCCTCAGTGAAGACAGCGCCACTGGTTAATGAATAATGAATAATGAATGATGACATATTAGAGGCTAATAAGCTGCTACTTGTGAAAACGGCATCATTGTTATAGACCATATACTGTATTGTTTGTATATTGACATGATATGGTTATCAGAATCAGAATCAGAAAGGGGTTTATTGCCATTGTCAATGAACAACTTCACAGACATAGGAACTCGTCTCGGCATGAAGGTGCAACACAAAACACTGAGCAATAATAAAAGAACATATATTCAGTCAAACAAAAAGGGCATGCATTTAAGGGACAATTTAAAATTACTATAGTATAAAATTAAAAAAAAAATAGGCATTGCTATGTACACAAGTTATTTAAAGTTGTAGTGCAGAAAGTGACAGTGCAGTGTGTGTATGAATAGTGTAGTTAAAGTGGCAGGTGGCAGGTTATATTTAATAACAAAGCAGAAGTAGCCTAAACAGTAATAAAATAAGATGCAATATCTTGCACTGCACATACTAGGATACAATCTTAGAGAACCTTGAGTCACTTTTCTGAGTACTTTTCTAGCTGCATAATTTCACTCCTTTGGGTAAAAGGCCTGTATATTTTGATTGAAGTAAACATTTATGTTACTCTTCACAATGTATGTATACATTAAAAGCTTTATGTTGAAAATATTAAATGGTTTGAATATGTGTTCAGCACCGCTTCTATAGACCTATGACTTTTGTTTGTTTGTTCGTATATAATTTTTGTGCTAGCTCCTTTGATAAATCCAGATTTTTGCTATTACGCCTGCAATGTCACTAATGCAATGTCAACGTTTTACTCTTATTTAAGTAATTACTTGTACTACTTGTACTTGGGTATATTATTTTTAAGTAACTTATAATTTGTTTGCTCCTCTTCCTACCTCTATGATTTATTTTATTTTATCTTATCTTATTTATCACATCTTCTGTCAGCATTACAAAGGAAACAAAGCCGTTCTAGAGATGTAGGTGTCAGCTAAAGGCACTGCACCACATAATGACTACTAATACTTGTGTAAAATAAATATTGGCTACTCAAGTAAAAGTGAACATAACTTACTAAAATTAGGCCTGTAAAGCACCCGTGAGTCAAAATAAACCTTTGCGCATATCCATGACATTGAAGTTGAAGCCTATTAAGCAATAGTTTTCTATTTTAGTTTATTTGTTTTGATTTCCCTTTGCTTTTAGCCATATGTAAACATGACACAGACGTAGTTCAGAGGCCATATTGCTTACCGTAATATATCACTTATTATAGCAGTGAAGGAAGCGTATTTGCTGTTCCATTGTAGCCAGTGACATTTAATTTGGCTGTGCTCACTATAAACATAGGTAATTGTATCTTTCCTGTTTAATAAGCAAAACGCAGTGACACCGGGCAATACACGGAAATACTTTTTAAAGACCAACCAGATTACGTCAAGCAGGAATGTAGCCTTTGGGCTGCAACTAACTAAACTAAAATAGCGACTATGCTTTCGATTAATTTTATTGGATTAGATGTTTAGATTATAAAGTGCCCAAAAGAGTAACATTTTCTCATTTTCTCATTCTTTGAATGAGAAGAAGCTAAAGAGACACCGCTTGAGGCTATCCTAATAGCGAATATTTACAGACAAAAACGTTAAAACATGTACGTGCCTCCATTGTCTTTTGGATGTAATTCGTGCTCTGTCCGAGTCATAAAACTCTCAGAACATGCATTTTTTACAGTCTGTGCATAGTCCAGATTATGATTATTCCATTTGTAAATTCCATTTCAATACTTTAATCAGTTTGCGGCGATTAATCATACTTTTTTTCAGCCCTGCTTATATTGGAAAATAACAAAATAATGGGTAATGAATGATTAAACTATGCTATGTGGTTCTTCTCAACAGGGCCGCAGTCAAAACATTGATATAGTGATATATTGTGACGCAATACAGTGATGTATAGAATTGACTATATACTTTCAAAGAACATAAATTCATGATACATTGATGAGTTAAACACTGATGAATCTGTGAACATGACATTTCCATGTGTTTTGTTATTCTACATCATCAAAACATCAATTTAGTAAACTAACTAGCTGATTTTAAAGGATATCCATGTATCAGGAGGACACCTATCGTATTAAGTTCGGAGTATCAGGATACGTACTGTATTGTGAGGTGCAAGGCAATGTTCAGCCCTAGTTCTCAGCATGTGGTACAAGCTCCTTCTGGTAGTAAATCGAGACCATTTGACCCATATTGTCCTCCTCCTTTGCAGTCGTCCTTGTCCTTTTGTAACAGAGGTAGAATCCTATTTTAGACCTGGTTTAGTCATATTTTAGATCTGGTTTGGAGTAGTTTAGATGTAGTGTAGTCCTGTTATAGACCTGGTTTAGACCTGGTGGTACTGGAAAGGTTAAACCACCAAATGTTTATGCTATCCAAGTGTCACTACTTATTTCTATTGTAATACATCAGTTTGAATTAGATATATTATTTGGCCCTGGACAATATATTTATTGGGTGCAATTCAATGTGTTTTCTTACAAAAACTTGACATTTTGTGTTCTGAATATGCATGTTTACAGTATGTTTTTCCTGTGTTTGTTAAAATAAATAAACAAAATGAACAACAACAACAACAACAACAACAACAACAACAACACAGTATAACAGTGGTTTTCTGGTTGTGATGATGTAGGCAAAAAAAAAAATCAGAATCAGAAAGGGTTTATTGCCATTGTCAATGAACAAAATTCTCAAACATAGGAACTTGTCTCGGCCTTAAGGTGCAACATAGAACACTGAGCAATAATAAAAACAACATATATGAAATAAAAAAGGGCATGCATTAAGAAACATTTTAAAATTACTATAGTATAAAATAAAAATAAGTATTACTATGTACACAAGAGTTACAGTTAGATTTACAGTTGTGAGTGCAGAAAGTGACAGTGCAGTGAGTGATGAATAGTTGCAGTTAAAGTGACAGGTGTTTAGAAGTGTTCATGAGTCCAATGGCAGAGGGAAAGAAACTATTTTTGTGGCGGGAGGTTCTGGTCCAGATGGACCGTAGCCTCCTGCCTGAGGGGAGTGGTTCAAATAGTACATGTCCAGGGTGAGAAGGGTCAGCTGTGATCCGACCTGCTCGTCCCAGAGCCCTGGAGACGTACAGGTCCTGCAGAGATGGAAGTCTGCAGCCGATCACCTTCTCAGCAGAACACACAATGCGCTGTAGTCTCTGTTTGTCCCTGGCTGTGGCTCCAGCGTACCACACGGTGATGGGGAAGTGAGGATGGACTCAATGATGGCCGTGTAGAACTGCACCATCATCTGCGCTGGCAGCTTGGCTTTCCTCATCTGCCGCAGGAAGTAGGCAAGGCAAGGCAAGGCAAGTTATTTTGTAGAGCACAATTCATACACAAGGCAATTCAAAGTGCTTCACACAACAGGAAAGAAATGCATTAAAATCACAAAGACATGGCAGAAATCACAAAATAATATAGTTCAAGACATAAAAGACATCCTCTGCTGGGCCTTCTTGATGAGGAAGCTGATGGAGGGCTCCCACTTGAGACATCATCTCCACTGTCTTCTGGCCGTTGAACTCCAGATTGTTACCGCTGCACCAGGACACCAGCCGGTCCACTCCCTCCTGTAGACAGACTCATCCCTGTCCGAGATGAGCCTGATGAGGGTGGTGTCGTCCGCAAACTTGATCAGTTTTACGGAGTCGTGGCTGGAGGTGCAGCAGTTTGTGTACAGGGGAGAAAAAGAGGAAGAAAGTACACAGCCCTGTGGAGCTCCTGTGCTGATAGTCCGAGTGTCTGAGACATTCTTCCCCAGCCGCACGCACTGCCTCCGATCCGTCAGGAAGTCAGTGATCCACCTGCAGGTGGAGTCAGGCACGTTGAGCTGGGAGAGCTTGTCCTGGAGCAGAGCAGGGAGGATGGTGTTGAAAGCAGAGCTGAAGTCCACAAACAGGATCCTGGCGTAGGTTCCCGGGGAGTCCAGATGCTGCAGGATGAAGTGGAGTGCCAGGTTGATGGCGTTGTCTACAGACCTGTTGGCTCTGTAGACGAACTGCAGGGGGTCCAGCAGGGAGGAGGTGAAGGACTTGAGGTGGGGCAAGACCAGGCGTTCAAATTACTTCATGGACTACAGACGTCAGCGCCACAGGCCTGTAGTCATTAAGTCCAGTGATCCGGGGCTTCTTGGGGACAGGGACAATGATGGCAGACTTGAAGCAGGCTGGGACATGGCATGACCCCAAGGAGGTATAATTATTCAAATAAAACAGAGATAATCCACAAAGAAATAAAATAAATAGCGAAACACTCTTTTTTGTTGTTGCTTTACTTTGTTTGTAATTAATTTCCCTATATCTAAAATGCTGTGTGAATATTAGTGTCACCGCAGTAAACTCTTAGGGCTCTGAGCGGCCTCCGGATTATAAATAAAGAAGTCGTGAACAATACAATGGTCCTTTCTTGTCCACTCTAATCCTGAGAGGTATTGCAAGCAGTTTCATATGACTCGAAAAGGCTCCTGCTCCTGTATCGCTTTGGAGAAAAACATCAACTTGTGATAAAATACTGCGTACAATGTCCACAGTAAGTATCTATTTTACTGTTTCAATTTTCACTTTAACTTGTGAGTGAGTCGGAAAAGGAGAAGGCGATTGTGCTTTTCCACCAGTGATTTACTATGAGCTGCAAATGACTTGGCACCTTCGGTTTAGCAAGGCGCGAGTAGCCTTTTCATAGTGTTTTAGTTGACGAAGTGCAGATAAAGTGTTAGAATGCATTCAGAAAGTTGTATAAGTTTGATTCACAGTGAAATGCTCATTCTATTATCACTCAGATATAAACGCGTGCCGTGTATCCTTCCTGGTGGGGGGTCTGACACCTGCTTGTTTCCATGGTGATTTATTCATTTCAATTAGCAGATTAATCAATGTGTCAGAAAGATGCCGGCGTTAGCACAAGAGCTAAATTTCATCCGTTGCCCTGTAAGAGCTTTGGATGTTCCACAGTATGGCATTCAATTCTCCATGGAGACAAGCGGGTGACACCAGGCCACGTTACAGGTCAGTGACTTCAATACCTGATGTCTTCTGCTTTAGAGATGAACAAAAATGAACTGATTTGGTCATTTATCTGAAACATTTGAGCTCTTTGACTAAACATTACAACATTTAGGGGTTTAATGTCAGTTGCCCATATTAAGAACAACATCATGTCAAAAAGAGATAACACTACTGTTTGATGATGATGTAAAGTTAGCAAAAGTTTGAAAAAAAATGATGTTTTCCAAAACAAATAACTAGCTAATGTCTAACAACAAAATTTACTGGTCAGCTCTATTAACACTGTAAAAGAGCGGACTCTGGGATTGTATTACTTGTCACATCAAAATCCAAGATTCTTTTCAAGATAAAAAGCACAAGAACGCAAACAAGTTGGGACCTCAACTTCTCATTTTGCAGCATTGGAACATGGAAAAAAATATGTTACTCTTAACAGAAGAAATTAGCTGACACATCTGTGCAGTTTGGTTTCAATTCAAGAATATAAAAGAGTGGCCTTGGTTGTAAAGTCATTCATAATTAAGCATTTTTTAAATGAACCAGTTCTGTCTAAAATATATTGGGCTTCATTTTTATTATAGCCCCCTCCAGCCACTTGTGATTGGATGCTGCTTGTTGAACAGAAAAATTTAAGGAATGTTTCTTTGGTCATTTTCTGAACCAAAAGTAAGGCTAGTTCCAGTTAGTAACCCACAGAAATTAAGTTTAGCTTTTATTTCTTTAGTTTTGCATGCTTTTTTGACTGTTTTCCCAGTTTCCAAAGCCTCCTCACTCTAAGCTATATCTGTTTTCTCTTTTTAGATGAATGTTCGAGTCACAACAATGGATGCCGAGCTGGAATTTGCCATCCTGCCCAGCACCACCGGCAAGCAACTCTTCGATCAGGTACAAAACAAGGCACCGGCGGTTTATCTGCCTGACGAGAAATACTGTCTGCTGAAGGGTTAGGTCAGAGAGGAGCTGGTGACAAAACCAGCAGCCCACAATAACATCCTTTGCACACACCAAAACTGACCCTTTTTCTTTGCCTTTTATTAATCAACGCTGTGCGAAAAATGTACAATAAAGGACTAATACAACACAGAGGACAAACAAGCTAAAACATTCCTCCTTTCGATCCAATTTAGTTTTGTCTTGTTCAAAAGAAGCAAAGATACATCATTGCCATTTAACACAACACAAAAAAATTTCTCATTGCTTTCTCTGAAGTCTTTTCCAAACCACACGCTTTTGGCTGTGGATCCAAGCATAACATTGGCAATTAGACATGACTGAAGCTCGATCTTAATCTTGACTGACAGTTTGATTAGTGTTATAGATACCTCTCAATGGAGGACCAAAAAGAAAATTGTACCAAGACCAGGTCAAAGTGTTCACTATTCACAGTGTGTGATTTCCAAGTGGCCCAGAATGTCTTTTGGGACTGTCCTATTGTTCCTAAATATTGGACTGAGAGCAAACAAAGAGCTGCAAACTTATTTTTAGCATTTAGAATCCACTTGACTTCAGAGTTATTAAAACTCTTGCCGTGGACACAATAAATGGATACCTCTACAGCATACTTCTGGCTGCAGGAAAGAAGGCTGGTATTTAAAAAATAAAAAATAAAAAATAAAAATTAAATGGATGACACAAACAGAACAAACAATTAAGTAGGGCTGCAACATGTTAATCAATTAATCGCAACTAACCCCAAGCATGCGATGTGTGAGAGAATGTGTTTTATACTCTATCAGGACGACCTCAAGCAGCGTCATCTTAACTTCATCTGGGTCAAATACAGCAAAAATAATTTGTTCCTGTTCTAAACGACGAATCAATTAATCGTAAGAATATTCGCTAGACTAATCTATGGGCAAAATGATCGTTAGTTGCAGCTCTACAATCGAGAACTGGATCGAAGTTATAACCGACTTTCAAAAAATGACATTCAATTACAATCACATTCTGGACTTAATTTAAAAATGGATTAATTTAAACGACTTTGGACCAAATGGGACAATTATTGGACATTGAACATTTTCAGGTCTGTATGTAAAATGTTTGTAGGTTCACTCTCTGTGCCTTGGGTCTCTTCTGTGTTATTTTATGCTGAACCAAAATCTGAGAAAATCTGAGCTCCAGTCTCCTTCCTTGGTTTTGTGAGGATTTAGTGATTTCTACCTTTCATTTCTTGTTTCTTCAGCTTTAGTTCCACGTTGGAGTCTTTATTACCTTAATGGGCTCAGTCTGTTGTTGAACATTTGTCTGAGTCTCAAGTCTGGCCAAACACCCAATTACCTTCTTAACAGTGCAGCAAAATAACAATTTAAAAGTTTTACTCAAGAATAGTGTTTTGAAGATCTTTCAGTTTGAACATGTTTTAGACGAAGAAATGTCACTTCTAAACCAATTAGTAGTGGTGATTATAGTAAATTGAAAGTATTTTTGGTATTAATGCTTGGAGCAGTTGCCGAAGAGAAAAAGTGCGATAAAAAGTTATAGCATGTTTTATGTATGTATTTTAAGGCGTTACAATGCAAAATGTACGTTACTGGTAAACATCCGTCATAATCCTACTTTGGTGGCAGTAAAGTCCGAAACTCCAATATAATTTATATATTCCGTAAACCACAATTGCAGCCTAAATGTTCCGTAATTTTTTCGGTCAAATGTCTATTTTATTTGGATTTACCAAATATTTTGTTTAAATCTAAGCATCATACTAACTACAGCATTGTTGTGGTTGCTGTTGCATGTTGTTGACCAGCTGTGACAAAGGAAATACATGTAAAATAATTTGACTATCAAAACACACCCACTATTCAAATGTTCCGAAGGCTTTGGGACGCCTCCTGTCGCACAAATGTTGCTTTCCCTGGTTCTGCCTTGTACTTTAAACAGTATGCAACCTAGCCTGTTTATTTATTTACTTAGTATTCCTCTTCACTTTGAAACAAATGGAAAAATGGAACTGGAAAAGCAAATTTCTTTAGGTTTATAATTTCACTTTCTTTTTTTAATGATGACATCACACCACAAAATTACCCAGCAAACACTGTCACAAAACGTGTCACAATTTTATTTATCTGATCATTTAAAATATATGAATGCACCTTTATTTTGTCGAATTAATAATAATCATAATTGTAACCATAATCATCATCATCATCATCATCATCATCATCATCATAATAATCATAAAATAATATAATAAACTAAATTGTCTTCCAAAATGCCAAGGTATTTATCAAGACACAAGGAAAGACTACTCTACTTACTCAGCTGAAACTTTCAACTTTGAAGGCCTTCATTTCACAGATTCCTTATATTTTCTTCATTATTCATCACAAAGCTGTTCAAATTCTGACATCGTTGGATATTCTCTGACACTTGAAGGTGAAAACATGTGGCCTTCTCGCCACAGTGGCCCTGGAGGCGGGTTTTTTCAAGCACAAATAGGCACTTAAGCCAAACCGTCTGACCTTCTCTCTTTTAATGTGCTTAGATTGTGAAGACCATCGGGCTGAGAGAGACCTGGTTCTTTGGTCTGCAGTACCAGGACAGCAAGGGCTTTTCCACCTGGCTCAAACTCAACAAGAGGGTATGGAGCATAGTTTGCATACACACACACTCTTTATTTATGTACTGTTATTTAGTCAATAGTGCGGATGTTAATGTATTTGTGATTATACAGGTCACAATATCCTTAAAAACAAAAAAACAATAACAACATTTCAGAGACAAAGTATGTCAATTCAGTCTTCCAAAAAGTAAACGTAAATGTAAACTGTGTGACTTTAATCTGTTAATAATTGTAAAATTGTAATGTTTCTTCGTATATGCGTAAATTGGATATTGTGACATGGTATCCCATGCTTGCTTTTGTCCCAGGCCTCGAATACAATGGATTTTACCTGGTTAAATAAAGGTTAATATATATATAAAAAGTAAATATATAGTAAAGAGTTTCATCCCATATAGAGTCATAGCCCACTGTTTAACACCTGTCTTGCTTCTGTTATGTTTTGTTTTGTCTAAGTGTGTTATAATTTTGTCTGGAATATTACACAAAGCACCAGATGACGTCAGCAGCGTTGAACCAAAGCTCATCAGGTTCTGGCCCATCTTTGAAATCTATAAAAAATATAATCTATGTAGAGAAGAAGCTTTCAGACAGTTGTGTCATTATTTGGGGACAGTTTTTACAACGGCAATTTGCTGTTCATAATGGCGTTTATGACCAAGGAATTTGTTTGGGAGTACATATATATTGTATTTGAGCTAATTCTTCAATAAAATGACCATGTATAACTTTAGGTACACGCACGTATTTATTTGAAAAGGGGCATTAAAATCATTTGCATAGGTAATTCCTTTGCCAGATGTCAAAAGGGATCTGGCAAAGAGACATATGGCGTGGTGTATAAACAGCTCTATCTCCATGGAGATAATGTAATTCGAGGTAATTCTTCGCAATAAATGATCTTTATTTGAACAAATACAAGTATATTTATAGTATAAGTATAATTCCATCTTGGGACATTGTTGACCGCCTAATTTTCACATCTCAAAACCGGAGGTAGGTTTCTAAATCTGTGTAACTCATCCCTAACTTTTACGAACCCACATTGTACTTTCATTTTTGGTCCCCTGTACAGCTTTATAAGATTTTTTTTCATATGTTGAAGTGAAACTGGGGTGGACCACCCAAGCACAGCTAATCAGAGCACTGCTTTCTGCTCAAACTAACTGGTTTAATGAGACATAAAATGCTATTATTAGATACAGGAAGCTCGCTGTGGAAAATACAAAATCTACTAATGTACTAATTTAGTAAGTGCATCACTCATCGACCTCTGACTCTTTTTGGTTTTACTTTTAGCTTCCTTACCCTCCTTTATTCCCCTGCCACGAGTTACATACACAAATATGTTCCTTTTTCTTTGAGAGTGATTCATCTTTCAATGTTTGTGTCCTGTAGGTGACGGCTCAGGATGTGAAGCGAGACAACCCTCTGCTTATTAAGTTTAGGGCCAAGTTTTACCCCGAGGATGTGGCGGAGGAGCTGATCCAGGAGGCCACACAGCGACTCTTCTTTTTACAGGTTTGGATATTCAACAGCCAAACCCTGACATTTGCAAAGACATTCCACTTTCATTTTCACTGCACTAAAAATATTGGCATTTGTAAATTGGAACAGAAAAGAAAAGAAAAAGTTAGATGGGAACACTTTTTATTTTATCACATTCGTAGTACCACCATCCATAACAAGCAGAAATCTGATTTATTTAATGACTTTGGCAATTTTCCAAGCCGAATTAAGTAGTTAAACTGAAATGTAAAATGATCGAAATGTTTTTATAACCAAGCACAGACAAAACAACAAATGTCAAAACAAAACCTGAACTCTTAATGGCTATGGTGACTCAGTTCTCCCGTCAACAGGTGAAGTTTTCCGAAGGGATTTATGCAGCTCACAATAGATACAGAAGCTTCGGAAACAGACCCTTGTATTAAGAAAACATTACACATCACTGGTACCTTGTTTTACATCTTCAAAACAGAGTGTCTTTTAGTCTGATCTTACCGTCGCAACACACTCATTTAGCTGACGGTTTCTGATGAAGGGTCCGCTTTTTTTTTAATTCAATGATAAACTCTAACATAAGTAGACGAGCATTTTATATTTTCGCCATTGTAAATTACAAAAAGTTAAAAAAAATCATAGTTCAAAAAATCAAAGTTGTCCCCTTTAAACATATCTCAGATAGATTTGTGGAGATAATAGTGCACTCATGTGTTTTTTGAGCAATAAATGCATAAAAATATAATAAAATCAAAAAGACAGATAAGTCTAATGCCATATTCTGGAAAATTCAAGCAATAATATCTCCATGGACACAAGCAGCTAATGGACCCTGCAAAAGGGTTGTTACATAGTGCACATTTTCTGTATCTTTAATGAATGCAATTTAATTTTTCTTTTCAAATGTACAGTGTGATTCAGAGCAGTTGGCATCCGATTCCAGTGGATTAATGCAATAACACTCAGATAAAAATTAAATCTTTGTTAATTTATGAATACAATTTTTACCACTTAATTTTGTGAGATGTTACAACATGACATGTTATCTGCCAGTTTAGCACTTCATACTTGGCTTAATTTGTGGGTGATTTAGAAGTATCAAGTCACCTTGACATGCATGTTTTAGATGAGGAGTGAGAGCCAGAGGAACCAGTGAAAATCTGCAGGAGCAAGAGAACGGGAGCAAGAGAACATGAGCAAGAGAACATGAGCAAGAGAACGGGAGCAAAAGAACGGGAGCAAAAGAACGGGAGCGAGGGAACAGGAGCAAGGGAACAGGAGCAAGGGATCAGGAGCAAAGGAACATGAGCGAGGGAAGGGGAGCAAGAGAACGGGAGCAAGAGAACTGGAGCAAGAGAACGGGAGCAAGAGAACGGGAGCAAGAGAACAGAAGCAAGGGAACGGGAGCAAGAGAACGGGAGCAAGGGAACGGGAGCAAGGGAACGGGAGCAAGAAAACGGGAGCAAGAGAACAGGAGCAAGGGAACATGAGCAAGGGAACGGGAGCAAGAGAACGGGAGCAGATAACTGGGAGCAAAAGAGAACAAGGGGCAAGAGAACGGGAGCCAGAGAAACAGGAGCGAGGGAACGGGAGCGAGAACATGAGCAAGGGAAACGGAGGCAAGCGAACGGAGCAAGGAACGGGAGCAAGAGAACGGAGCAAGAGAATGGGAGCAAGGAGAACGGAGCAAGAAACGGATAAGATAACAGAGCAAGGAACGAGCAAGAGAACGAGGAGCAAGAGAACAGGAGCCAAGGGAACAGGGAGCCAAGAGAACGGGAGCAAGCAGACAGGGAAGAGAACGGGAGCAAAGAAACAGGAGGAGAACGGAGCGAGGAACATGAAGCAAGGGGAACGGACAAGAGAACGGGAGTAAGAGAACAGGAGCAAGGAACTGGAGCAGAGAACGGGAGCAAGAGAACCAGGAGCAAGAACGGGGCAAAAGAGAAACGACGCAAAGAGAACGGAGCCAAGGGAAACGGGTACTCAAGGAAGGAGCAAGAGAACAGGAGCAAGGAACATGAGCGAGGGAACGGGAGCGAGGGAACGGGAGCGAGGGAACTGCAGAGCAAAGAGAACGGAGCAACAGAACGGAGCAAGGAACTATGAGCAGAGAACGGAGCAAAGAGACGGGAGCAAGAGAACAGGAGCAGAGCAACGGGAGAAGAGAAACAGGAGCAAGGAACATGAGCGAGGAACGGGAGCGAGGACCCGGGAGCAAGGGAACTGAGTAGCAAGATTAACGGGACAAGAGAAACGGAGCAAAACATGAGCAGGAACGGAAGCAAAGAGAACGGGAGCAAGAGAACGGGAGCAGAGAACGGAGCAAGAGAACAGGAGCAAGCGAACATGAGCGAGGAACGGGACGCGAGGGAAAAGGAGCAAAGAGGAAGAGAGCAGGGAACAGGGTAAGAGAACCAGGAGCAGAGAACGAGAGCGAAGGGGAACAGCAGCAAGAGAACGGGAGCAAGAGAACGGGAGCAAAGGGAACGGAGCAAGAACGGAGCCAAGAGAACGGAAGCGCAGAGAACAGCGACGAGAAACGGGAGCGATGGGAAACGGAGCAAGAGAACGGGACAAGGAAACAGAGCAAGGAACATGAGCGAGGGAAGGAGCAGATGAGAAACGCAGCCAGAAACTGAGCAAGAGAACGGAGCAAAGGGAACGGTCAAGGGTGAGCAAGGAACGGAGCAAGAGAACGGGAGCAAGGAAACGGGAGCAAGGGGAACAGAGCAAGGGAACGGGAGCAAGATAACGGAGCCAAGAGAACAGGGGCAAGAGAACGAGCAAAGAGAACAGTAGCGATGGGAACGGAGCGAGGGAACATGAGCAAGGAACGGGAGCAATGGAACGGAGCAAAGGAACGGAGCAAGAGAAACGGGAGCAGAGACATGGAGCAGGAACGGAGCAAGAGAACGGAGCAAGAGAACGGGAGCAGGGAACGGGAGCAAGAGAACGGGAGCAAGAGAACAGGAGCAAGGAAACGAGCAAGAGAAACGGGAGCATGAGACAGGGCAAGAAACGGGAGCAAGAGGAACAGGAGGAGAACGGAGCGAGGGAACATGAGCAAGGGAACGAGCAAGAGAACGCGGAGCAGAGAACAGAGCAAGGGAACGCGGAGCAAGAGAACGGAGCAAGAGAACAGGAAGCAAGGGAACGGAGCAGAGAACGGGAGCAAAGAACGGAGCAGGAACGGAGCAAGGAACGGGAGCAAGAGAACAGAGCAGGAACTGAGCGAGGGAAACGCGTGAGCGAGGGAACGGGAGCAGGGAACGAGAGCAAGAGAACGGAGCAAGAAACGGGAGCAAGAACATGAGCAAGAGAACGGAGCAGAGAACGGCGAGAAGAGACGCGAGCAAAGAAGAACGCGAGGAGCAGAGAAACAAGAGCAGGAACATGAGCAGGGAACGTGAGCGAGGGAACGGGAGCAAGAACGAGAGCAAGAACGGGAGCCAAGAGAACGAAGCCAAGAACATGAGCAAGGACGGAGCAGAGAACGGGAGCAAGAGAAACGGGAGCCAAGAGAACGGAGCAGAAACAGGCGCCAAAGGGAACATGAGCGAGGGGACGGAGCGAGAAAAAGGAGACAAGAGGAAGGAGCTAAGGGAACAGGGCGTAGAGACAGGAGCAGAGAACGGGAGCGCAGGGAAACAGGAGCAAGAGACCGGAGCAGAGAACAGGAGCAAGGAACATGAGCCAAGGGAACGGAGCAGAGAACGGGAGCAAGAGAACAGAGCAAGGCGAACGGAGCCAATGAAACGCGACGCTAAGAGAACGGGGCAAGGAACATGAGCAAGGGAACGGAGCAAGAAGAACGTAGAGCAAGAGAACGGGATGCAAGAGAACAGAGGCAAGCGGACATAGCGAGGAACGGAGCGCATGGGAACAGGAGCAAGGAAACAGGAGCAAAGGGAACATTTGATTCGCGAGGAAGGGAGCAAAGAGAACGAGCAAAGCAACGGAGCAAGAACTGGAGCAAGAAGAAACGAGCAAGAGAACAGGAGAAGCGAACGGAGCCAAAGGGAACGGAGCAAGGGAACGGGAGCAAGAGAACGGGAGCAAGAGATACGGAGCAAGGGAACGGGAGCAGAGACGGAGCAAAGAGAACAGAAGCCAAGGGAACGGGAGCAAGAAGAACGGGAGCAAGAGAACGGAGCAAGGAGAACGGAGCGAGGGAACAGGAGCGAGGAACAAGCAGAATCAGAGAGGAACATGACGAGGCAGGGGAGAGAGAGAAAGAGACTGAAGAGAACCGGGAGCAAGAGACGGGAGCAAGAGAACGAGCAAGGGATACGGAGAGAAGAGAACGGGCAAAAGAGACGGGAGCAAGGAACGCGGAGCAAGTGAAACGGGAGCAAAAAGAACAGGAGCAAGGGAACATGAGCAAGAACGGGAGCAAGAGAACGGAGCAAGAGAACGGAGCAAGAGAAACAGGGGAAGAAAGGGAGCCAGACGAAGGGAGCAGAGAACAGGAAAGGAGGGAACATGAGCAGGGAACGGAGCAAGAAGGAGCAAGGGAACGGGACAAGCAGAACGGAGCAAAGAGAACTGGAGCAGAGAACAGGAGCCAAGCGAACATGAGCAAGGGAACGCGGAGCGAGGGAAAAGAGCAAGAGAAGGAGCAAGGAACAGGGCCAGAGAACAGGAGCAAGAGACGGGAGCGTAGTGAACAGGAGGAAGGGAACAGGAGCAAGGAACGGAGCAAGAGACATGAACAAGGGAATGGGAGCGAGGGAAACTGAGGAGGGAATGGAGCAAAGATCGGGAGCAAGAGAACGGAGCAAGGAAAAGGAGCAAGGGAACAGGGGCAAGGGAACACAGGAAAACAGGGCAAGAGAACGGAGCGAAGGAAACAAGGAGGAAGGAACAGAGAGCAAGGGAACGGGAGCGAAGCAGAACATGAACAAGGAATGAGGAGCGAGGAACTGGAGGAGGGAATGGAGCAGAGATCGGGAGCAAGAGAACGGACAGGCGAAAAGAGCAAGGGAACAGGGGCAAGGGAACAGGGCAAGGGAACAGGGGAAGAAGAACGGGAGCAGAGAACATTGAGACAAGGAACGCGTAGCAAGAGAACGGAGCAGAGAACGGAGCAAGGAACGGGAGCAAGGAGAACGGAGCAAGGAGAAACAGGAGCAAGGAACGGGAGCAGAGAACGGGACAGAGAACGGACAAGGAACGGAGAGCGAGGGAACAGAGAGCGAGGCGAACATTGACTGAGGAACGGAGCGAGGCAGAAAAGGAGCAAAGAGAACAGGGAAGCAGAGAACGGAGCAAGAGAACGGGAGCAAGAACGGGGAAGCAAAGAGAACGGAGCAAGAGAACGGAGCAAGGGACGGAGCAAGTGAACGGAGCAAAGAACGAGCAAGGAACATGAGCAAGCGGAACGGAGGCAAGAGAACGCGGGAGCAAGAAACGGAGCAAAGAGAACGGGACAAAGAACGAGCAAAAACAGGAACAAGGGAACATGAGCAGGGAACCGGGAGTAGGAACGGGAGCAGAGAACGGAGCCAAGAGAACGGGAGCAAGAGAACAGAGCAAGGGAACATGAGCAAGGAACGGGAGCGAGGCGGAAAAGGCAAGAAGAACGGGAGCAAGAACAGGGCAAGAGAACAGCGAGCAGAAGAACCGGGACGCGAGGGAACAGAGAAGGAACAGGAGCAACGGACGGGAGCAAGAGAACAGAACAGGAATGGAGCGAGGGATCTGGAGGAGGGAATGGAGCAAGAGATCGGGAGCAAGAGAACGGGAGCAAGGAAAAGGAGCAAGGGAACAGGGCAAGGGAACAGGGCAGGGAACAGGGGCCCCCCCACCAAGAGAACTGGGAGAACAGGAACAGGAGGAAGGAACAGAGGCAGGGAAACGGTACAAGAGAACTGAACAAGGAATGGAGCGAGGAACTGAGTGAGGGAATGGGAGCAAGAGATCGGAGCAAGAGAACGGAGCAAGGAAAAAGAGCAAGGAACAGGGCAAGGAACAGGCAAGAAACAGGGCAAACACGAAGAGACGGGAGCAAAGAGAACATGAGCAAGGAACATGAACGAGGGAACGGAGCGAGGAACAATGAGCAAGAACGGGAGCAAGAGAAAGTTGCCCAGTCTGATGATTGAGAACTTCCCGTAATAAAAATTACATTATACAGAGGGAATAATTTTTGTAGGTATTTCTTTGCCAAATTAAATGGCAGTGACTTAACTAGATGTTTCTGGGTACTGTCCAAAATTACATCAAAATGCGCGCCTGGCTAGCTATAATGAAAGATTTCCAGATTAGTGTTGACAATCCAATGTTTCCAGTTGCATATTGTAACCATAGCACAGTAAGCTATCTAATCCCAACACTAGGATTCTGGCTTAAGATCTGACAATAAATCAGCCACTGTTGGTATTAATAACTTTTAATAGCACCATTAATCATACTTGAAATAATTTTTTTATCACTCAGTGTCAGTGTGTGTCCTTTGTGTTACCCCAAGCAGCTGTGATGGGTTCAACGTCTATCACTACTTCTATGGCTGTGTAATGTAGTAGAAGTACAACAGAGGTGGGAGATAAATCATTGTTGCTTTGAGATGTGCAAAATTGGAATATCGAGTGAATTGTCTGTAACTAAAACTATATAAAACTGACCTAAAAAAGAGACAGAAACGTTATATTTGCACTTTTGTGGTTAATTATATGGTTTCATTCACAGTGTTGTGTGGTATTGAACCTCAGACTTTTACAGGCATGTTTTAGCACATTCTGATGCTCAATGAAAATATCGTCTATTAAAAGTCAAAGAGATTATTCTAACTATAAGATCTCCTGTCTGCCTTATATCCCTGATACATACATTGTACTACAACACTTTTCATTTGTATTTTTTATAGAAGAGAGTCGTGCTGCTGGCCCACATGGCCAGTACAACTAATACTCTACAATTAATACAATGAATTAATTTTCCACATTTGAGTAATTGTTTCCTTGTTTTAGGTCAAAGAGAGTATCCTTAATGATGATATCTACTGTCCTCCGGAGACGGCCGTGCTGCTGGCCTTCATTATGCTGTCAGCGTCCAAACACGGAGACTACAGGAAGGATTACCACATCCTGGATATCTGGCACGAGAAAAGCTCCTGCCAAACAAGTAGGCCGAGGAGGGATGATGGTGTAAATCAAAGTTCAAGTCGTCTCATCTTTTCTGCCTTTTCTCGCCATCTGAAACGTGGTCCGTGTCCGGTTTCATAAAACCAGGGTTTTGGAGCCAGCACAAGTTGAATAAGAATCAGTGGGAGGAGAGGATCCAGGTGTGGCATCAAGAGCACAAGGGAATGCTGAGGTAAGGCAATAAAACCTCCAACTTTATAGTACTTAGAAGTTTTAAAGGTTGTCGTAATTTATGTAGCAAAGGTTTCAAAAATATTTATTCTTGTCCCTTGTCTATATATATATATATATATATATATATATATATATATAAATATATATATACATACACATATATATATATGTGTGTGTGTGTGTGTGTGTGTGTGTATATAGATAGATAGATATAGATATAGATATATATATATATATATATAGATATGTATAGATATAGATAGATAGATAGCTAGATAGATATAGATATATAGATAGACTGATATAGATAAACACAATTCCTTGTGTTTTTGTTCAGCGAAAATGTTGATAGTTAGTAGATAAGTAACTGGTTAACTGTAACAAAGACCTTTTGTAAATCAAGAAAGGCTGCCATAACTATTCCTCCACCATCCAAGCTGGATTTAATATCATAATAAGTAACAGCATGCAGTCTCAGTTGAGTATCTTTTCTTGAACTCAAACTTGAAAGGATTTCGTGCCGCAGTGGAGTCAAGATGCACCACAAGCTGCCCTACTACCACTTTCTCAAAGACCTTAGAGACGGTGGGTTAAGGTATAACTGAGTGATAGTTTGAGGCTAGTAGCTTGTCTTCTGACTTGAATACTTGCATACTCTTATCTTTCCTTATTTTAAGTGCTGAGAAAGTACTTGTAAATAATATATTTTAGTATCGTATAATATATATTTACACTGACGGACTATACATTAAAACTCCTCCCACAACCACAGTCCAAACTAGGCTCTGCCTGAAGGACTAAAGAGGGAAGAAAGGAAAAGGTCAACAACCAATGAGGAACACTGTTTACACTCCACCCACTTATCAAATCAAAGGCATGTTCTTAATGGACTATGAACAGTGGAGAATGAACACATGTATATACCGTAGTTTAGTTGCAAGAAAAGTTGATTCAGTGTTTAGTCCCACTTTAAGACAATGTGAACAAATTACTTCGTCAACAACACAAGCTCTAGTTTCTTCAATTGATTGAAGTAGAAGTAAATATAATAAAGTATTGTGATAAAACCATGCTTTGCAGTATAATTTATTCCAAAAGTTCATCAGATATATTTTACCGACAACCCCCAAACTCTACTTACAGCAGAATATGTTTCTCTACAGGGAAGATGCCATGCTGGAGTACCTAAAGATCGCTCAGGATTTGGAGATGTACGGCGTCAATTACTTTAGCATCAAGAACAAGAAAGGATCTGAGCTGTGGCTGGGAGTGGACGCACTGGGTCTCAACATCTATGACAAAAAAGACAAGTACAACAAAGAAAATATATTTTTTTCCTGTATTGTTTTATCATAATGTTATATATACTGTATTTATTTTAAAGGATGACACCAAAAATTGGCTTTCCCTGGAGTGAAATCAGAAACATTTCTTTCAACGACAAGAAGTTTGTCATCAAGCCAATCGATAAGAAGTCGCCGGTAATTTAACCCTGCATGTAGTTATTTTTTGCTACAGTATAAAAACACACAATGATCACTGATAACACTGCAGCTTTACTGTACATACTATGAACCCAAGCACAATTTTTTTTTTCTGGCAACTTCCCATGTCAAATTTCTATTCAACAGCTATTGTCAGACATTATTATTAGACATTTAGAGAGGTACAGTGCATCCAGAATGTATTCACATTTGGTTATGCTACAGCCTTATTCCAAAATGGATGAAGAAATTCTACAAACTATGACCCATAATGGCAAAGTGAAAGAAGGTTGTTAGACTACTTCTACATGGAGTCCATTTGTGGTCAATTCAGTCGTTTGGATATGATTTGGAAAAGCACACACTGTTCATATAAGTGCCCACTGTTAACAGTGATGTCAGAGCACAAACCAAGCCATGAAGTTTAAGGAATTGCCTGTAGACCTCCGAGACAATATTGTATTAAGGGCACAGATCTGGGGAAGGTACAGAACTATTTCTGCAGCATTGAAGATTCCTATGAGCACAGTGGCCTCCATCAATTCAATTGGAAAAAGTTTGGAACCACCAAGACTCTTCCTGGAGCCGCCCGGCCAAACTGAGTAATCGGGGGAGAAGGGCCTTGGTCAGGGAGGTGACCAGGAAGCCACTCCTCAGTAAAAGGTGTTGGCCTGGAGTTTGCAAAAAAGGCTCCAGAGCGATCTGAACCTCAGACTGGGGCAAAGGTTTACCTTCCAACAAAACAAAGACCCTAAGCACACAGCCAGGATAACAAAGGAGAGGCTACAGGACAACTCTGTGAATGTCCTTGAGTGGTCCAGCCAGAACCCAGACTCGAACCTAATTGAACATCTCTGGAGAGATCTGCAAATGGCTGTGCCGACGCTCACCAACCAAACTTATTGGAGCTGGCAGGTTCTGCAAAGAAGAATGGGAGAAACTGCCCCAACAGGTGTGCCAAGCTTGTAGCTTTACACTCACAAAGACTTGTGGCTGTCATTAGTTTCAAATGTGCTTCAACAAAGTTTTGAGCAAAGACTGTGAATACTTATGTTGTCATTATGGGGTATTGTTTGTAGAAATTTGAGGCAAATAATGAATTTTATCAATTTTGGAATTAGGCTGTAATGTAACAAAATGTGAAAAAGTGGCAGCAGCAGTGCAAAAACAAACAACGTGCAAATTTAGAGAAATGTACCACAAAGAAAGTTTATTGCGAGCTTGTTACTAAGGATGAGATTAATTATATTTGCATGTAAAAATACAAGGCAAGCTAATTTGTAGCGCATGATTCATTCACAAAGTCATTTAAAGTGCTTTACAAAACAACAGAAGAAGTACAGTACACAATACAAATAAATTAAAACATAAATAACCATTATAAAATATACTTTAAAAGAAGAGTGCAGATAACAATCATATGTACAGCTAAACACATTAGTTTTGAACCTAGATTTGAACATTGTCAGAGCAGAGGCCTGTGTGTTATGTTCTATAACCCAGAGCCATCATAATAAACTAAAAACCAAGCAAAGCCAATCATTTCTCAAAATAGCAGCAATTAAATCACAAAGTGGTCTACAACACAAGAGTGCCAGGGAGATGCACTACTGTAATTGCCTCAAATTCTGAACATACCAAACATTAATGTTATAAGTGGATAAAACAGGTGAACCCACTCGATCTCATATTTGTTGTCCTAAGAAAGGAGTGAAAACCGGTACTTGTATACTGGACTTCCCAAAGTACTGGGTAAACATTTTTATATTTTCAGACCTTTTCAGTAATAAGGGTAATAATTGTATCTTTATGTCATTTTCCAGGACTTTGTGTTTTATGTGCCTCGGCTTCGCATCAACAAGCGCATCCTGGCTCTGTGCATGGGCAACCACGACCTGTACATGCGCCGCCGAAAACCCGACAGCATCGAGGTGCAGCAGATGAAGGCCCAGGCCCGCGAGGAGAAGAGCAAGAGGCAGATGGAGAGGTGCAAAAACAAGCAGCTCCCATGGTTGTTTGTTGTCCCATGACTGATAGATACATTTTGTAATCTTGGGGATTTTTTTAATATGACAAGTCTAATAGGAATATCTAAATTTACGTATTAGTATTGTTTTTAAGAATATTAACAAAAGATCCTATGTCTACCCCCAAATTTCAATAAGTGGCACTGACACAAGCATTTCATTATGCATCTCAGATGAAGGATAGGCCTGTATTACTGTATGACACATTGGATGCTAGTTTTGAATGATTTTGAATGAGTTATATTAATTTTGTGGCTTAAAGTTGTGGCTTTCTTTCAAGCCTGTATATACTGTATGATTGAAAAACTGAGAAGATGTTGAGCTTTCTGTACGTTTTGGTTTCATGTAAACAGGCTAATTCATTTCTAAACTATTAACCACATTTTCTGCATTTTGAATTTTCTGATCAAATTATACAATAGAATTCTTGGCTGCCTTCCATCTCAACATTAAAGACATACTGCGTAACTTTCTGAAGGTGGAGCATCACCTGCCTGATTCCGTGACAAGAGAAGTTAAAATCATACTTTGGAACGTTCTCCAATAAGATTGATGCATTTAATGACATACTGTGGAATATTAGAGCCAAAGGAACAACATTTCCATGGAAACAAGCAGGTGAAGGCTCCTCCAGGCCAAATATGAGTGAGGTTTGTGGAGATGCAAGCTCGCTCACTGTAAACATCCAAAGTGGGAAAAAAAACAAATAAAAAACAACATGTTTTTTTTTCTTTTTTCTTTTTTTTTGGCTTAAAGGTTACGCAGTGGGGCTTTAAAACTATATCACATAAAAAGTCATTTAACACTGCTGGTCTGTAGAATGCTGTGTGATGTCGTTTGCAACCCAGACATTTCTCACAGTTTACAAGATGTTCTCATTGCTTAAAAAAAGGACTGCCGGGAGATTTTCTGATTTATTTATTTGATTTATTTATTTATTTATTGTGTTTTTTGATCTGTACTTATGCACAATTCTCCTGTCAGGGCTCTGCTTGAGAGTGAGAAAAAGAAGCGCGAAAATGCCGAGAAGGAAGCAGAGAAGATCGCCCGTGAGACCATGGAGCTGATGGAGAGATTGAGACAGATTGAGGAGCAGACAAAGAGAGCTCAAGACGGTCTGACAACCTTTTCAATACAAATGTTCCAGCCTGAGTCTGTCTCTGTGGAGAAGTGAAAAGACTGTCATCGGTCATGTTCCACATTATAGTCTCGGTCCAATTCTGCTTAACGGTGCACTCACACTTGTATAATAACCGCATCCAAATTGGGGCTAATCTGGGACTAAACACCAAACAGAACCAAGACTAGGCCAGGATAAAACCAGGACTAGAACAGGACCAAACCAAATCTACGTTAGGACTCCCACTAGGCCAAAACCAGGACCAAACCGGACAGATTTGAACTCACCTTTAGTCATAAATTAGTCCTGCTTCTTTCTTGGTTTAGTCCCTATTTGCTCTTTTTAGTCATGCATATTTGACTCTGCTCGCCAGTGAACTGAACTGACTGTGTGTTTCAGAGTTGGAGGAGCAGACTCGCCGCGCGCTCGAGTTGGAAAAGGAGCGCACAACCGCTCAGGAGGAAGCCGAGCGCTTGGACAAAGATCGAAAGGCTGCTGTGGAGGCTAAAGCTGCGCTGCTCTACCAATCGGAGACCCAGATCAGGAACCAGGACTGTCTGGTACTGACAGACACAATACTTTGTCTTCCTTTTTTGTTTTTTTCTTTCTTTTGGGGTTGCTATAGTAAATGATCTGCCTCTTTGTGTGCAGTGTTTTGCATATTGATTTGGCAGAAGAATCTTCACTCTGTTTGCCCGTCTTGATGCACAACATTTCATTAATCTCACAAAGGGACTGGCCAACAGAATGCATTGGCTTCTGAGCAAGAGTATAACTTAAAACATGCTCTATCAGGTTATCCTTCAACTAAATATTCCTGACCAAGATCTGGATGTGCACTGCTACATTTTTGATTATGGAATGTCAGTAAAGGGCAAACAAAAGTGGACCCAGCTTGAATCCACGAGTGGTTTCATACAATTTATGATATCCAGAGTAGGCAAATGAATTTACTGGGTTAAGGAAGAGAAATACTATAAGCATATCGGAGTGCCAGTATGGTATAAACTCTTTCATTTATTCAATCACAGGTGATTTTATTGTCAAAAAAATACTTGTTTTGTTGGAGTCACCTGCTTGTCTCCATGGAGATTACTTATGCCATTGTGTGGAACATCCATGCAAAACATGGAGAAAAGGGTTTTTTTTGCTCCCCCCACAAACGTACATAGTGCCCCTTGAATATAAAAGAACAAAGGATACATTTCAGTCGATTTGTTGAACTGATAAAGTTGTGTGACTCAATGTGACTCAACATTTACCCCTGAACTGCTTTATGTCCCCCCTGACGTCACATATTTACCAATGCAAGGCTCTGGCAGAAAAACGGCTAAATTGATTAAGTCATTGATCATCCGTGGATATTCTCCATGCCATAGAGAGAACTAGATATCTTTATCATACGTGCACAAAAGGCCAACAGTGTCTTTCTTGCGTGAGGAAAAGAAAATTGGCTGGCGCCGTGCTGCTGCATTTAAACATCTCAGCTCTGCACGCTCACACATTGTCTCCTAAGCACACACGCGCACAATGACAGAGCACAATGACCCGAGAGCAGGAGTACTCTTAACTCTTTTTCCATTTGTGTGCCCTTGTGTGCATAGGCCACTGAGCTGGCAGACCTTACTTCTAAGATTTCCCAGCTGGAAGACGCCAAGAAGAAAAAGGATGAAGAGGCAAAGAGATGGCAAAAGAGGGTGAGGATTAATAAAAGAATCACGGAGAGATAAAGGATGAATCAAACATGAGCAGCGACGTTCCCTGAATCGTAGACAAGGTAAAAAAGACACTTTTCACACTTTGAGACTGAGTTAACAGGCTAAGTGTGCAATTTATTTGTTGATCATTTAATTTTGAAGATGGTTTGCAGAAGAACAAAATGCCTTCGGGTGAAATTGGCTAGTGTGCTAATATATGCAAATACGATTTACATTGAAGCACATATTATAGTTTTGTCTCAGCAAGAAGTTCCTGCTAACAAGACCTTCAGGTGTCAGAAAATGATGTTTTATTTTATATACATAATTTGAACAAGACTTAAGCATTTAAGGGATACTGACAATCACAAAACATGTTGTATATATCTGCTGTAGATGCAGGAAATCAAATGCTACGAATTGATTTGCAATTTCTGCTCCAGACACATTTTTATTGCAGTAGTTAAGCAAAATTAGGATTAAAATGATGTGTCCTGTATTCACAGCAGTGGATACATTTCAAAAAGGATTGGCTCAAAATCCGTGAAAATCTGAAAATCATGCAGAACATTCCCAACTCTGATAGTAGTCGGCAGAGCAGACAAACAGGACATTTTGTGTTTTAATAGTGTTTGCTAACCCTAACCCTTATTTATAAAGCCAAATGTGGAAGTCTTTGTCTTGTTTTAGCTCAATTTAGAACATTTACTTCAATGCCCTTTCAACATTTTAGGTATTATCTTTTTAATATGGCTTGAAGCCCCACTGTAAACGCCGTTATTTACGCTGATTGTACAATATTTGTATATGAGAAACAAGCAGACGACAGAACTTCCATCCGAAAATATATTTAGTTAGTTAGCTACTTACTTTAACTGTCGCCTGGGCACAAACGAATGCCTCTTTGAATTACAAACCTTCTTTCAGACCAACATTTTACCGTTTGTCAATGAGATCGCCATTATTAAATAAAGTGAAATATTGTTTTTATTCTCTGTGGACAGGCGATGATGGCAGAGAATGACCTGGAGCGGACCAAAGAGGAGCTGAAGACCAAACTGATCGGCGTTCAGATCCAGGACACGTCCGTTCACTCTCACATGCACGAGCACGACGAGACGGACGAGAGCAGCGCCGAGGCCAGCGCTGAGCTCGTCGTCCCGGGGATGGTGCGGGACAGGAGCGAGGAGGAGAGGATGACCGAGGCTCAGAAGAACCAGAGACTGCAGAAGAACCTCAAGGTACGAGAGAACCCAGTTTAGGCCTGATGTAGACTTGGTTTGGCCCTGTTTGAGTGGATACTTTTTAAATTTACTTCAGTACATTTTAGAAGTAGTTTTCATTTGGTTTGAGGGGTTGTTCTGCCTAAAGCAGCCATGTCCAAACTACGGCCCGGGGACCAATTTTTGTTGGCCCTCCGGCTTCCGGCTAAGTTGATCCAAACAACAAAAAGTAGTACTTTTTACTGTAAATTTGAAAAAATTCAAGCATTTTGATGTTATACCAACCTAATATTAATGTTCCAAGACTTATTAAGGTATGGAGGGTCATCAAAACTATGTCAAATGCAAAATTTCGAAAGATTCACTTAATTGTCAGGTTGTCTGTGGCCCTCTGCTCCGTATAAGTTTAAAAATGCGGCCCTCTGTGAAAAAAATGTGGACAGTTCAAGTGCTGGCTTTGAGCAAACACAAATATACAAATACAATTCAGTAGAAAAAAATTAAAATTGATTGGAATTGCTCCTGTTGACCGAAGATCCACACAATTGTTTATTAAAATCACTACATTTACCACTTTGGCAGATCTTAAAATCTATGTAAAATACAATTCCAAACTTTTACTTAAGTAGATTTTTTAATGTGCAACTTTTACTAGTATTTATGTATTTGTACTTAAGTAACAAAATGTAGGACTTCTTCCATCACTGCTCCTAAATCAACCAGAATCTGTTTATTGTCATTACTTATACACTACTACAACAAGCGTAGTACTACTACTACTACTACTACTACTACTACTACTACTACTACTACTACTACTACTACTACTACTACTACTACTACTACTACTACTACTACTACTACTACTACTACTACTACTACTTCACCTTGACCTTGAGCACACAAATATGAAACTCTGTGCATTAGAATATTGACTTGAATATATACTTTAAAATACTAATATATTTCATAAAATTCTCTGGTCATTAGTACAGATTTGTTTTGGGTTGTGACCAGAAAGTGCCCTGAAGCTTTTAACAACCCAAAACAGATTAACAGATTTACTCAAATCAGTCAATTTAGTCAATAATGCCTTATTTAAATAATATGGCTGTGTAAATAGGCAAATGAAAGCTTTTAAACCTGTCTCATTACATTTGTATGTTTTATATAATGCAGTGATTTTGACTTTACGACTGCCTAATTGCCACACAAATGCAGCCCAGGACTAAGTGACACCTCACATAATTTGTTAAACACTGTTCATTGTTTATTTTGAAGCCATTTGGTTTAATTCAAGTTGCAAATCTTTATTCAGGTCTTAAATCCGATTACAAGTAAAGTGAAACTGCCCTTTATACACCGGCCAAGCAGGAAGTATGTTTTTAATAATAGAAAATTGAATAATAAAAATGTTTTGGATGAGGAATGTATCTGTGCAGTACTTTAGTAAAACTACAATTGCCGTCGCCTCTTAACTGGTACAAACTGGTGAGGTAGTATCTTGGAGTTATCTCCGCTGGTTCAGACCTGGTTCGGTCATGGTTTGCTCCATGTTTGGTCCTGTTCTGGTCCTGGTCCTCAGTTTTAATGTGATGAATTAATGTGAAACAACCAAGTTTTCAACCCTTGTTCAGGATATTGCAATTAGATTTACGATAAATGTTTCAAAAGTTAAATTGTTGAGAGAACAGTAAACAATAAAACTAATACAGGAATCCATGCATTTCTGAAAATGTTTGCAGAGGTCTAAACTACAGGAACAACAAGCGCTTTCTATTAAAAAGACAGAATATGTTCTCGTTGGGGAGGACATATTATCTAAATAATGGCAGCCTTAGCTATTGGATAATTTGCATCTCAAACTGTGAATTTTATCCATTTACATAATAATGTGCAGCTCCTGGTTCGGAATTTGTTAAATCCTTTTATCTTAATTGACATTGGTTTAGTTTAGGGTTTAAGGTTAAGGTACAATTTATTGGTCCTCTGCATTTGACCTTGCAATGCTGCTGGCCTGGGGCACCTGTCAGAAACAGTACCACAATGGTATAAAACACATCTACAGATGACATCTACGGAGCTGGAGGATTTTACCTGTGGGAAAATTCACCCTAACCACAGAAAGAAACATGCAGTCTCCGCACAGAAAATAGAACCTGCTTCCGTTGCTGAGGCTAGAGTGCGAGCCTCTCTGTCACAAGTAGTTTAACCCACAGTCTTTTGTGTCAGTTCAGGGTACATGCCATTTTAGGGGGTATTTGATGCAAATACTGTAGTAACACGTGCACTATGTAACTGTTTCTGTTAGAGTTCACCACCTTCTTGTCTCCATGGAGATGTATTGCTTTGCCTGGAATGTTCCATGGTATGGCAATAAACATATATTATATTTATTCAATTACAGGCAATTTTTGTTGTTAAAAATACCTTGAGAAACATACATTCTTACTGCCAGTGGGGTCGCCTCTCCAAAGATCCGACCTGTAACTTAGCCAGGCTCCTTCACCTATTTGTCTCCATGGCAAAGCTATGCGATCTGAGTTTAGACAAGCAGTTGACCTTTCCCACACAGAAAAGTTCCATTGTGAATCTTTAATGAACTGCCAAGAAAAATGACAACATGATTTGCCTGTTAATGTCTAATGAATGAGGGACATTTTTGTTGTGATTGCATAAATATAGCTTTATTGGAGCTTGTTGTTAAATATAAACCTCAAGAATGACGTTGATTTGACAACATGTCTCTTCCAGGCCCTCAGTTTTGATCTTGCTGAAGCTATGGACGAGACCAAGAAGACCCCCTTGGGACCTGATCCACGCTGAAAATGTGAAGGCGGGTCGGGACAAACTACAAGACCTTACGTCAGATCCGCCAGGGAAACACCAAACACACGGCATTGACGAGTTTGAGTCCATGTGAAAATGTTTGCCCTGATCTCTGGCAGAGAAAACAGATGTTAAACAAGAACGCCAGCCATATTAATAGAAAATTAGACTAAGATTAATAACACAGATTTAATCATGTTCTTAGATGTATTTATTGCAGGATTTCTCAAACCAGGGAAACTATTGAATTGAACAATATGTGGTGTTGACATAAGAATATATAATCAAGTTATTTTTAAAAGAGCACAATGTAACTTTTTATTGAGCATAATATAGAACTGTGAATAAGATTGGCACAAAAACATAAGCTTCAGCCTCTTTTTTGTATTTGTATTTGATTGATCTAAATTAAGCCAAAATAAACTAAACAGAACAAGCAACCAATCAAAGTTTTGGACAAAAACTGCCCCACCTAAACCCCCCGCCTTTTCACCTGGTCCCAAACTCTCACCGGCTCCCGCTATACCAACAAAAGCCCCCCACCTATCCCCCCTCGCCTTTCACCTGGTTCCGCTTCACCAACAAAAGCCCCCACCTATCCCCCCTCATCTTTCACCTGTTATCTCCCATAGCTAGGATGCACTGGGTCTCAGCGTTGCTGGGACTTATAGTCATAATAAAAATCTAACCAACCCGGGGCCCTGTGTAAAAACAGCCTCCCCTAGTGCTATTTCTGTAGTAACATCACACAGATGGGAAAACAAAATGCGAGTCAGACTGCCCAATCTGAGAAATGTTATTCATATTCCCTGTAAAAAGATAATGCCCAGTCTCACTGAAACTAGCCTGAAACTTGCCTGTGCTAAATGTCAGATCCTTATGTAACAAATCATTCTTAATTGATAATTTTATTTCTTCTTATAATCTTGATTTTATGTTTTTAACTGAAACATGGCTTGACAAAACACAGAATAGAATCTGCTCTACCCAACTTTAATGTTTGAATCTGAAACACGAGAAAACAAAAAGGGAGGGTGTGTGTGCTTTTGTTAGAGATGCAATAGTTACCACAGGTTGTCCTTTGGGGTGTTTTCAACATTTGAGTACGTAGCTTTTAAAATTGAGCTAAAACAGTCTCCACCCATTCTCTTCATTGTTTTATACAAGCCTCCTCAGCACTGCCAAAAGTTTCATTGATGATTTTACTGAGATGCTGACATTAACAGGTGATTTCAATGTTCATGTTGATAATATTTGTGACAGAAACGCTAAAGAGCTTCATGCTGTCCTTGAAACTTTCGGTCTTACTCAGCGCGTGAGTGGCCCCACCCACAGCAGAGGGCACACTCTAGATCTTCTAATTACAAAGGGGTTTAATATTTCAAACGTCAATGTGGTCGATGTTGCTCTGTCTGATCATTTTCTTTGACCTGTCTGTTTTTCCCAAACCACCAGCTGGTTCTGCAATTGTTTGGAGGAGACACATAAATGACGGCACAGGGAAAACTGTTTATGGAAATGATTAACTTTGAAAATGTCTCATGTTCTAATGTAAAATGATTTGTTAAACTCTGTTACATCTAGTGTTTTGAATGTTCTCGGACACCATTGCCCCTATGAAGGCTAAAATTGTTAAAAATAAGCAGAAGGCGCCATGGAGAAATGATGATTTGGTCAGGGCACAGAAAAGGGAGTGCCGCCGGGCCGAACGAAAATGGCGCAAGTCAAAGCTCCAGGTTCCGAAAGAGATTTACAGAGAGAAGTTGTACATGTACAACCTCATTTTATTTTTTTGAAATAATTGGAAAGCAGTAGTAACAACTCGCGGGTCCTGTTTGCCACAGTAGACAGATTAAGAAACCCTCCAGCTCAGCTGCCCCGCCCAAGTGGTAATGAGTTTGGCATTGTTCTTTAATGACAAAGTTCAGGGCATTAAAAAATGCTATACATTCTACAATACAAAAAATACCCTAAAACCACTTACACACTTAGAGCTGACTCACTTTGCACCTGTAACCGACAAAACTGTCCAGGAGAATCGTCCCCAGTCTGAGTTCATCTACATGCTGCCTCAATGTGTAACCCACCAGATTTCTAAAGTCTGTGCTGAACAGTTTTGTTAGCACATCACTCACTCACACTAGTTAACATGTCGCTTCAATCTGGAACATTATCAATGTCTTTTGAAAACTGTGGTCATTAAAGCTTTCTCCTGAAGAAGAGCAGTCTTGATGCCGCAGTACTGAGTAATTACCGATTAGAGATGGGCCATCTCTAATTTTGGGGCAAAATCCTTGAAAAGGTTTGTTTACCAACAGCTCACTGATTTCCTCTTAATAAACAACTCATTTGATGTTTTCCAGTCAGGTTTTTAGACCTCATCACAGCACTGAGACTGCTCTTGTCAAGGTGACAAATGACATCCACCTGAACACTGACGCGGGCAAAGCCTCAGTCTTAATTCTGTTAGATCTGAGTGCTGCTTTTGACACTGTCAATCATGGGATCCTCTTACAGAGAGACTAGAGGACTGGGTGGGCATCACTGGCACTGCGCTAAACTGGTTAAAGTCCTATCTGGAAGACAGGAAGTACTTTGTCGAAAATTGGTAACTGTGTCTCAGACCAGATGCCCCCCTGACCTGTGGGGTGCCCCAAGGGTCAATCCTGGGACCCCTTCTATTCAACCTCTACATGCTGCCCGTTAGGTCAGTTGATACGCAGCGAAAATGTGTCCTATCACAATTATGCAGACGACACTCAGATCTATGTTTCAGTGACGGCAGGTGAATATGGACCAGTGGATTCACTCTGTCACTGCATCCAACAGATCAGTGTGTGGATGCAAAGCAACTTTTCTCCAGCTGAACTCAGAAAAGAGTGAAAGCTTTATGCAGCCTAAATTCTGGAACAGTCTTCCTGAGGATGTGAGACAGGCCGCTACTCTGGCAATGTTCAACTCTAAGCTAAAAACTGTTTTGTTTGGCTGTGCATATGACTGAAATGCTTTTCTTTGCACTCTTCTCTTTTATGTCTTAAACTATTTGACGGATAGCCTGAAAATGGCACTTTTAAATTAAGATTTTGTGATTTCTGCCATGTCTTTATGATTTTAATGCAATTTTTTTTCCTGTTGTGTGAAGCACTTTGAATTACCTTGTGTACGAATTGTGCTCTACAAATAAACTTGCTTGCCTCTATAGATACATATGTTTTTTTCTCTTATATATGTATATATATATACACACATATATGTATAATTATATATATATACATACACCCACACACATCATATATATATATATATATATACATACACACACACACACACCACACACACACACCACACTATTATATATATATATATATATATATATATATATATATATATATATATATATATATATATATATACACACACACACACACACATACATACATACAATATATGTTTTTTATATACAAACAAATGGTTCTCAGTGTAGGGTATGCAAACAAAATAGTCAATAGATGACGCTATAGAAGAGTCATGATGTTATTTAGTTAGACAAACACATAATGGAAATGTATGTTGACAATGTTGTAACGTGTGAGCTTGTCGAGTCCCTTTCACTCTTCTGCTGCTGACATTCTCATCCATCAAGCAGCACAAAAATAAACGAGCCATATATGCATAGCAAGATTAGTAATTTAATATTTGACATGATGCTGTTTACATAGTGCAAATCGTTTTTTTCAGGCTTCAATTTCAAACAGAATATATGCTACTAGAAAAAGTTGCCTAAAACTGCTACTGAGGAGAGTTTTTGCGCTGTTTCTGTCGTCAGGATTATTATTTTTTTCCTTTTTTGTATGGCCCCTATCTCGCGAGAGCCCACGCCGCTTTCTGCTAAATAACGAGAGGCACGTCACACTTCTACCCACACAGGGGAGTAACTAACGTGTAGGGTTACAATTAAGCACGGCACAGAATAAGAAAATAAAAGAGGGAAGATCCCGCCGGCCAAAGTATACAATCAGTCTATTACAACTTGTGCGAAGCGTCTGCAACTTCAGTCCACTGAGGGCAACGGACACACACGCACTCGGGACGGGGAAGGAAAAGGGAAAAGAAGGAAAGGAAAGGAAAGAAGAGAATAGAAGACGCAAGACTGACTTTGAAAAGTTGGTGGAACCCGGTGCTCGAGAAGAGAACTGGCACTGATCTCGGCGACACATGACTGGGCTCCTGTGGTTGGGTAGACGTTTTCCTTTCTGCATCGCGAGGGCTTTTCTTACTTATTCCTGCCAAAAGTGACGACGCGATTTAAGATGGCCTTTCACATGCGCCTGTCCGAAGACAACTCTTTATTGCTGAATGAGGCGGATAGCGTGGAAACGACAGACACCTGCGCGTACCCGAACACAGTGGAGCTCAGCGAAGCGGTGTCCGCGTCTCTCGGCTTGGATCCGTTGTCTTCCCCGCCTCTCAACAACATCAACAGCGGCATAAACGGCAGCGGAGCCAGCGGCAGCAGTGCGGGTTTTGACGCTGCGTTCGCGTACTTAGACCCGAGCGCGGCGAACAGCACCGACGACTCTCAAAATATGAACCAGGACGGCGCCCGACTGCTGACAGCAGACAGCAGTCAAAGAAAAGCCGAGTTTGGGGAAGTTTGCCTCGGCATGCAGCAGGTGAGCTGTATGGATCTCATGCAATCGAGCGACGTGGTCAGCGCGCACAGCTTTACGCGCGGCACGACCAAAATGAGATACGTGGATCCGGACTTAAACTTCTACATGAACCCTGTACACGCGTTCCCCGCTGCCCCACATCAATCAGGCATCATGTTACCATTGAAACCATACACTGCCACCACAGCGAACCCCGGTCTGTACGGGGACACAATGAACGTCGTGTGGTGCGCAAACGAGCGCGTCCACTGCGAGGGACCGGAGGCGGCCCCGTTGCCGGTTGAACAGCAGAACAAGATGATGTGTAAATACTGTAACAGCGTGCCTGGAACGAGGCAAGAGTGTCGCTGCGTGTGGTACCGCGGCATCACGGGGGAGCAGCAGGTTGGTGGTGATGGCACGTGCGCGATGTATGGCCAAGTGGAAAGTTATCAAAGTGTGGGTGCTCAAGGGTACACGGCTTTCCCCAGCGTCAAAACCGAACCAGCGGCATGGATGGATTGCACAGACCGCGGCTTCAGGTAAAAATAATATTGCTTTTGAAAATATTAGTCTAATTAATTGAACGCCTGAGCTGCGAGTGATTGGCACTTGGACAGCTTGGAAAAGGGAGTGCCTGTCAGCGAGTGCGTTGTCTCTTCTCGCCTGTCCTGTCTTGCCTCTCTTTAGTCAAACATACATGTCTCATTTTAGCACATTGGTTGGCCGTTTTGTTTCATGCAGCACAGATGAGTCATTCTCACACTAAATATCTGGCTGATGTTGCTTACTTTTCATTCCACTGCGCTCTCTTGTTTTTTTCCAGTTTTCAATACCCACCAAATGTAAAATAAATGTTTCCAGTCAGCGTGTTTTCATTTTATTCTAGCGTTCTCCCTCATTTAATCACAGTAGTAACAATATATAGACCACTAAACCACACGCACTTGTGCGCGCTGTCAGACAGAATCAAAGTTCAGCCTTTGCTTAACTTCGCGCCGTCCTTTTTGTGCTGTGCTGTGGTTGCCCACGATTGGAGTTAATATTTCAGTGGCCCGTAAACAGGAGATAGACCACCTGGCGCAGTCGGGGATGTTCTTGATTCCCTTAAAAAGCCTTGGGGCGCACACTGTCACTCGCGTTTGTTTGCGCGCTCCTCGAGTACAATATAGGCAGGAGCTGTATTTAATAGGTTAACAATTAAAATGCTCTGCGGAACTATCAGCCTCATAAGCCACGATTTGCATTTGGATGTGGCAAAAGTTCTGTGTCTATCTTTGTGCAAACCTCTCTTTAATTCAGGCATGACGAAGAGGCGTGTTTGTGTTGAGCAGAATAAAGAGTACACACGCTATTCATTCATTTAAATAAAAAGAATCTCAGTTTTTTTTTGTTTTGTTTTTTGTAGCTTTTCTGGAAAGTTGAATTCCTTGACCAACTGACCCCTGCAAGTTTTTAAAATGTAATCGTGTTTATTTTTAGAGAGGAAATGTATTAATAAATTAATAACAGCACAGGGTGAATGCAAACACACGTAGACGGCACATGTGGGGTCATTTTCATCTGTAGTCTCATGAAATTATGATGAAATTGCCAAATTAGATTTCAACTCAGGCAGCAGACTTAAAGAAAGGACTATTTACATGTCACGTCCAAACATTAACGGGTACTAAGGGTGTACATGCAAAGATTTAAATAAGTTTCATGCTTTTAAAAAAGTCGACTGAATTTTTTTTTTAACAATGTTCGTACGAAATATCCCAGCATCCCCTGTCCTTAGACTCTAGTTAGAAAAACTACCAAACCCTTTGGGGGGTTCCCCCAAACTATTATTATTATCATTATTATTATTATTGTTTAATTTGAATCGCAAATGACTCCTTTGTAATGCCAAATAGGGTATTTTACTCACTCCTTTACTGTCCTCGTATCCATTATTTTTAAGTACCCTTTCTGCTAATGATTTCTTTTGGACTCGTAAACCATATAAACGTAGATCTGGAGTTAAGTTGATGAAGGATTTACAGCAGTGTATTGACAGCGGCCAGTGCTCAGGTTACATACAATTTGTTGAAATCATCGTGGGTATTTTCTGTTTAGTTGTTGCTAGTTTGAGATGCAGTCATAATCTTGGAATAGCAGTTTAATTAGTTGAAGAGAACAGATTTCATCTCACAGAAGGATGATCAGCAGCAAGCATCTTAAGTAATCAGATGTAGAAGACAGGGTTTGATTCACAAAGTCTCTGAGAGGAGCCTGTATGTCTGTTTCTTGTATATTTTCAATTAGGAATGCAATCAGAATGACTGATCTTGTTGAAACTATAACGCATGATAATCCCAGGAACCATTTTTTTAATGTACAGTAACGTTAAAAGTTGAGCTGCAGCGATTAATTCACTAATTGTGACTAGTCGACTGCAAAAAATAGTAAATCTGAACAATAGACTCTAAAACATACACAAAAAGATATTTTGTAACTAAGATCGTGGCATTAGTAAATCTAAATGTCAAAAATTATTTTAAAAAATCTGATTTTTGTTATCAAAAATACACTTTATTGTAAATATTCTCTATCTAGAAGCCTTCAGTCACTGTATTTCAACTTGTATTTGAGTAAAAAATTATTTTAAAAAACCTCAATGTACAATAGAAGTTATCGTTTGACTGGTCCAATGCTAAAATAACTGTTAGTTGACTTGCGACCCTGGTTAAAAGACATGAACTACAACAAATACATGACAAAATGAAACAATAATTAGCCGCAGTGAACTCTCCACAGCTCAAATTGGATTGTAATACCAAAAACAAACAAACATCCCCTCACTATTGCAAAGAAAGTGCGTACGTGATGAAGGTTGCACCCCAAAATATACTGTTCCATCGATCATCCTCCCACTGCACAGAGACGCGCATGTGACCCAAAATTGAACAGAAATGACAAAGGCTGCAAGTGCAAGAATGTATTGACTAAACAACAACTGCAAATGACAACAAAACCTAGTCGTCTGAAGAACTGATACTGAACCTGTGTATCTGTGCTTTTCCCGGTATCAATAATCGTGAATAATCATTAAATGGTCATGTTCCTGCTCGCAATAACCGTTATGCTAAAGTGTGATATTGTGATTCCTGATCGAGTTTAAACAATGCCAACACAGTAGTTTAAGACCTCTAATAATGGACTGAAATACATGATGATTTTTTATTATTATTAGTTTAGCACAGGGATGTCCGGATATCAAATGTTAGTTTTACGATTATTTTGAGGAAAAAGTTAAGTTTGTGACAGGCTTTACCAAAATGAACTTTCTGAAAGACAATAAAGTTAAATCTGACAATAACATCCAGAGTAAAAAGCGATTTACATTTAGGTCTATTTTTTGAGCTACAAATTGCACTAAAATGACGTCATTTTGCTTCTAAAATAGTCACGATTTTTCATTTTTGGTACTTTTATGTTTTTGGTATGATTATATTGTGACCTGAATAATCACGATTATCGAGTAAACTAATAATCTTGACGTCCGTAGTTTAGCAGTACATACTAGTACAATGTTAAATGTGCATTTGCGTTGCCACCAGTCAAATGTGACGCTTTTCTCTAATTATTATACGAATCGTTTGTACGTTATTAACTCAAATGGACAAACGGTGCTCTCCCTGTTGACGGTGGGTGCAATTACGCTTCTGTTTGGCTTAAACCTGACCTTTACGAGAGCTCTTCACTGATTGTCTGTGAATGTCCCAGGCCCGAGGAACTGTTCCCCGGCGTGTACCTCTCCGACCAGCGCGTCTGCCAGGTGTGTGGGGATGACGCGTCGGGTTGCCACTACGGAGCGATCACGTGCGGCAGCTGCAAAGTCTTCTTCAAACGGGCATCAAGTGGTAAGAGCTCACTCACACGCGCACACGGGGGGAAAAAACTTAAAACAAACAGAACATACACACCCAGTAACTAGACATTAAGGTATAACCGGATACTAATTATTAGCTATCAAAACTAGATCGTCATTGGAAAAAAAGTGCGGCTACTTTCTTAGAATCAAATTAGCGTTCGTAGCTTAGCGTTAGCATTATGTAACTGTACGTTGTCTTGTTACTGAAATAAATTAAATTAATACAAAACTACAAAAATAGGTCAAAATCAAAACCATTCCTAAATAGTTTTGTTCCAAATTCCAAAGGGTTAAACAAAAATGAAAATAACCCCTAATCATAACCATTGGTGATATGCTGTACTTTTGTGTTTACAGTCTATTTACATTTGTCAAATTCTTAAACCTCAACCAAGAGATTTGCAGGCGAGTTTTTTTTAAACACATTTCTATCATGAGAATCCCTAAAGAATATTGAGATATTATTTTTGTCCATTTGCCCTTCCCTTACTTTTACTACTGAATATATTTTGTATTTAAGTCTATTTTATTGTAACACTTCCCTTATTTTGTCATGTTTTGACTATTATTATTTGTTATCTAATTTATTCAGGAATACTAAAACGCTACAGGGTAAAATTACAATATATATATATATATATATATATATATATATATATATATATATATATATATATATATATAAAACAACAGTGTATTTATTTATTTTTTAATCAGTGTAGTATCAAAAATTCTGTTGTGCTTCGAATCTTTTCCTCAAAACAAAATCTGAACCTCTAGCACTGTGATGAGACGAGCACACACACACACTCCAGTCAATATTACTATGCTCTGATTTAATTTGATACTCCCACTCGCCTCGCTCATGCAGACAGGACACAGTGACCTAACATTATGAGGGTGAGCTATTTGCCACCGGTAAACACCCTCATTTTGTTGCTAGGACCAAGCAAAGCCTGGGTACGGTTTGTTGTTTTGTCTGTGCCAACGGTGGCTGCAAAATACATGGGAAATTCTGAGTTTTTGCAAGTGCACTATCCGTAATGCTACTCAACTTAAATGTGTCGATTTAATGTTTTAGGCCTCGTTCTGACAGATTGACACTTTCAGGTCCATTTTCTCATCAGAGTGCGCGGGGAAAATGTAGGTTAAATGTAGATTAAGATACATTTAGAATTAGTCAATTTCCGTTAGTTTCTTTATTTACTGTTTTTTTTTTTTCCCGTTCTTTGTTTATAACCCATTTGCAAGCACCTTTGATCAGATGCATTGGTTACTTAAAAACACATTTTTCCACGTGACATGAGACGAGAAAAAAAAAGGGCATTTAAGGACAATGACAAAAGACTAGAACTGGCCAAACTCTAATCAACACTGTTCTTATTTTTCCTTTTTAGCTTTGTTCAAGATCATATTTTAAAAGTATTGTCTGGGACAAAGTCTTTATGGGACGGGACAGTTATAGCGTGAACTGGGGCAAGAGTAGAGACATGACCAAGTTCAGGAAGAAAACCCATGAAACCAGTTAGAAACAACCACAAAAGTTCAACGCCTTAAACCACTACAATTGAGTCATGCATATCATCGGCAAGTGTTGTGACAAAATTTTATAAACATTGAAAATGCTCTCAATATTTTTAATCTGGCTATTTTTTCAGGCAGTGATCTAAAACTAGAAACTGCAATGGCAGGAAGCCATTTTTCAGCGAGTGATTGCATTGGGCAGGGTAAGACAGCGGGGGATCAACTTTGAGCAAATCAACGAAAAACTAAACGTTTCTTTGTTCTTTGGTGGTGTTTTATGGCGGTTGGTATTCATAGTGTTACATTACCGCTTGCCAGTCTTTAGACTTTATTCTTTAGACTTTATGCTTTATTCTTTATGCTTTATGCTTTATTCTATTCTTTATTCTATTCTTTATTCTTTAGACTCCATGCTTTATGCTTTATGCTCTATATTTTAAATATTCTTTATTCTATTTCTTTATTATTTAGACTTTATTCTTTATTCTATTCTTTATTCTTTAGACTCCATGCTTTATGCTATTCTTTTCTTTTATTCTATTTTCTTTATTCTATTCTTTATTCTTTAGACTCCATTCTTTTGAACTATTAAGCAGTTCTTTGAGGTGCCCAGTGAGAGCACACGTTATTCTTTTTAAACCTTATGCTTTATTCTAAGGTTCTTTATTCAGAGGTTGTCTCTTTATTCTTTATTCTAAGGAAGGGCTTAGACTCCTTTTGTCTTTTGAAACTATAAGCAGTTCTGAGGTGCCGAGAGCACACGTTATTCTTTTATGCTTTATTCTATTTTAATTGACTTTATTCTATTGTGGCTTTATTCTTTAGACTCCTTTCTTTTGAACTATAAGCAGTTCTGTTTAGGGTGCCGAGAGCACATGTTATTCTTTTGGACGTTTATTCTGTAGAATGAATTCGTTATTCTTTAGACTTTATTCTTTGTTCTTTGTTGTTTGTTCTTTCGACTTTATTCTTCCGACTTTATTCTTCTTCTTCTTCTTTGGTGGGGGCGGGGGCGCTGTACAGCCTTTATTTGAGCAGCCAGAAGATTATAGTTATGAGATTGACATTTCAATTAATTTAGTTCACTCTGACAACTTTGGTGCATTTGTGCTCATGTTTAGTGTGTATTTAAGCCTGTTCTGTATTATTTGGCGTGGAGGGCCCTAGAGGCCAAACTGTACAAAATGGTACAGTTGGGCATAGGGCATAGGTCTGATGGACTTTTAGGATCCAGGGCACATCAAGGAATGCTCTGCAGAATTTCACTAATAAAAGTCCAAGTAATATGTATGCATGCCTGTAGGTGTCGCTAGAGCATCAATCATAATGGTTGACACGTTATTGTAATCAGTGTTGGGATGTGTACAAATGATTCAAATTTCACCCAATCAGATGAAGCGTGTTTGCGCCAGAATTATTTGTATGTGTTTGTGAGCATTAATTGCGCCCCTGCTGGCCAATGGTGAAAAATACACAATTGTTGCCATGACAATGATGTCACACAGCACCAACATTCTGCCACTCTTAAGAGATAGGGAAAAATCCCTCTCTCAGTTCAGGAACAGGATGTAAACAGGCTATTTCGGAAATCCAACCCCCGAAAAGACAGTTTAAGACACTGACCCCCGTCTTCACAGACATTTTTAACACCTCCCTGGGGTCATGCCACGTCCCAGCCTGCTTCAAGTCGGCCATCGTTGTCCCTGTTCCCAAGAAGCCCCGGATCAATGGACTTAATGACCACAGGCCAGTGGCACTGACGTCTGTAGTCATGAAGTCATTTGAACGCCTGGTCTTGCCCCACCTCAAGTCCTTCACCTCCCTCCTGCTGGACCCCCTGCAGTTTGCCTACAGAGCGAACAGGTCTGTAGACGACGCCATCAACCTGGCACTCCACTTCATCCTGCAGCATCTGGACTCCCGGGAACCTACACCATGATCCTGTTTGTGGACTTCAGCTCTGCATTCAACACCATCCTCCCTGCTCTGCTCCAGGACAAGCTCTCCCAGCTCAACGTGCCCGACTCCACCTGCAGGTGGATCACTGACTTCCTGACGGATCAGAGGTAGTGCGTGCGGCTGGGGAAGAATGTCTCAGACACTCAGACTATCAGCACAGGAGCTCCACAGGGCTGTGTACTTTCTCCTCTGCTCTTCAACCTCAAGTGGGAGCCTTCCATCAACTACTACAGTGCATTGGGCGTTCTGCTGAGAAGGTGAACGGCTGCAGACTTCCATCTCTGCAGGACCTGTACGTCTCCAGGGCTCTGGGACGAGCAGGTCGGATCACAGCTGACCCTTCTCACCCTGGACATGTACTATTTGACCACTCCCTTCAGGCAGGAGGCTACGGTCCATCCAGACCAGAACCTCCCGCCACAAGAATAGTTTCTTTCCCTCTGCCGTTGGACTCATTAACACTTCGCAGCACCTGCCACTTTAACTGCAACTATTCATCACTCACTGCACTGCCACTTTCTGCACTACAACTGTAAATTTAACTATAATTCTTGTATACATAGTAATGCCTATTTTTATTTTTATTTTATACCATAGTCATTTTAAATTGTTTCTTAATGCATGCCCTTTTTGAGTTCATATATGTTGTTTTATTATTGCTCAGTGTTTTATGTTGCACCTTAATGCCAAGACAAGTTCCTATGTTTGTGAATTTTGTTCATTGACAATGGCAATAAACCCTTTCTGATTCTGAAAAGCAGGAATCACACAAGAAATATCTACAAAGTGAACTTTGAATGAAGAAAATTGGACAAGGAATGCGACCTGTCCCCTCCGAAAAACACAGGATAAATGTGGAAAATAGTTCAATAATAATTTTTTTAAAAGTGGAACTAATAGTGTCACAACTATAAATGAATTGTTCTAAAATATGTCCAAATAAGCCTGTTTTCCCCACGCTTTGGCTGCTGAAGCTTGGCTGAACTCGGTGTCTTTTAGTGGCCTCTACAGGCCGCTAAGCAGTACTGCGCTGGAAGCTTAGTTCTTCTCCTGCAATTGCCCAATCTGTGACCGTGTTGTGAGGCCCGTTCATGCTCCGCTCTCTAACATGAGTTTTTAGAAGCATAGCGGACAGCAGCGTCTTACAGAGGTCTGTGCATGCGCTCTGAGGACAAAACAGCCTCAAACCCATGGTTCTATGCGACAGGCCTCTACTCTGGCAATGTTCAAATCTAAACTAAAAACTGTTTTGTTTGGCTGTGCATATGACTGAAATGCTTTTCTTTGCACTCTTCTCTTTTATGTCTTGAACTATTATTTTTGTGATTTCTGCCATGTCTTTGTGATTTTAATGCATTTTTTCCTGTTGTGTGAAGCACTTTGAATTGCCTTGTGTATGAATTGTGCTCTACAAATAAACTTGCCTTGCCTTGCCTATGCTCAAACCATGCCGAATAAACCTGTGCAGGAATCAAGAATGTGTGCAGGTTTTGCCCTAACTGAGCAAGCGCAGAAGAGAAGCGAAGCAACAGCAGCGCTAAATTTCAACAAACGGATTTAAAACTATATTTTAGAGCCAAGTCTGTGTTTGTATCTAAGACTCTGTTCATGTTTAGAATGATAAGACGTTAGTTAGAAATACAGGGCAGTCATTTAACAGCATAGAGCGCTAATTTGTGTAATGAATTGGTCGGTGAAGTGAGACTATTTAGTTTAGCTCAGAAAGATTGGTGTTTTTTTGTTTATTTATTTATTTACAAGTACAAAACAGTAACAATAATGAGGACATTATACAAGTAGAGAGACAACAGTCTAAAAACTTCCGAGCGGGGTGATTGTGTGTGCGCGTTTTTGTACGTGTATGGGTGTATGCGTGGATGTTCGTGTGTTTGTGTGTGTGTATATTTATTTGTGCATGTGTGCGTGAGTGTATGTGTGTATGCATTCAAAGTGTAAAAATTTGTTACATTATCATGACCATCATCACATATATTGTTGTACATGTAGATATAGTCATCTATTTAAAATAGCAATCATTATATACCACTACCCATTGTCATTGCATCTCTATATATAATTATATCTATACACATAGATAGATATAACATATATACATATACATACAGTACATGTACGTGTCTGATAATCTCCCCCCCGCATCATCTCTGCCCCTTTGTGTAGATTGGCGTTTGTCTTTTATTCGGTAGTTTGGGGTTCAAAGCCTCCCCTTTGAAATCACTTTTGTGTTATCCACTAAATATTGAACACCCCAAGCCTGCTCGCCCATCCATAAAAGTTACAGCTCACTTCTGTTTAACAATACAGATGGCTGTAATTGAATGAATGCAAACGTGGATATGATTAATGCCATACTCCAGGCAAAGCCTCAACATCTCCATAGCGACAAGCAGATGACATGCCCCAACCAGAAAAGTTACACAGTGCACCATTTACTAGTGGTGGGCTTTATGTCGTGAATGTTATTTTAAATAAATGCTACATTTGAATATTGTGTAAATCGTTTATGGTAAAAAATGCAAAAAAAAACAACACAAAAAACCCTTTATATTTCTGCACGTTTGTGATTTTACAGACTTTTCACATTTGCCTGAAAATTAAACCTTAACTAACACGTTTAAAGACACGTTTTTGTTGGATTTACATAAATATTATCTGAATGTCGTTATCTAGATACATTTTGTCAACATCGCCCACCGTTAACGACGGTAAAAATGTTTTGATTAATCTTAAAACAAATCCCAATCACAGGTGCTCTTATCGTGACCTATTATTGAACAAAGTTGCTGCCTTTCACTCGTGTCCCCGTAAACCATGGCAGTATTCATATCTCAAAAACAACATACAGTTTTCGGTCAGAGATGTTCTTCAAGGTAATCCTACATTATCCCTCTGCGGATAAGATGTGCTGCTGTTATTGTAATTCTGTGTGTAATTGCAGGTAAGCAGAACCACTTGTGTGCGAGTAGAAACGACTGTACCATCGACAAACTGAGACGGAAAAACTGCGCCTCGTGTCGACTCAAAAGATGCTACATGTCCGGGATGAGTCTGAAAGGTAAGCTGTCAATCATGCTATAGTCGTTAGCGTGACTCTGTTTTCACTACTTCATTAACCAGAAACGGCTGAAAATGTTATCTGACAGGTGTGGCTTTAGTTCGCTAGTCATTTCAGTTAAATGAAAGAGTTTGTTTAGAATGTTTCATAGTGTTTTAGTTTTTTTCAAATAAAGACACATAAAATCTGCCATAGTTACCAAAAACATTAAACAACTACAAAAAGGTGCGATGTATGAGAAAACGCTGCATTGGTCTGTTTAAATGGAGACATATCTGATAAACACATTCAGTATTACACTGCACTCAGTTGTCCTTGATGTTCCTCAGCACTGAGCTCACTGTTTTAGCAGTTAAATGTTGTTGGGCAGATGTTGGGCTCATATTTAATTTAACATACTTGTTTAAATAAAATATATTGGCAGAAGATTAGTATGAGCATTAGTAGTATTATTACTACAGTGAATGAATGTATTATGCACTGTATGTTCATTAGCATGCACTGTCCCGACCGAATAAACAAACATTAGATAAATACACTAATAGTAATATTAGTAGTATTAGTAGCAACAGCAGAAGCACTATATGTAACGGTAGTCGTAATTGTAGTATTGATAATAGTAATTAGCCGCACTAGTTCATTAATTTCATTGCAAGACACAAAGTGGTCCATGTAGAACAATTAAAACAATTAAATGAATCATCACAACATCATATTATCGTGATTGTAATGGAGTTAGGAAGTAGCAACACGTTCAGATTAGATGGTAGTTAATTTAATCAGGTTTGGTAGTTTTTCCTTGCCGAGAAGGAGGGTCTAAGGACAGGGGAGCTTGGGACATTTGTCCCAGGACACGGGACGCTGGGACATTTCCAAGTCCCTATGAACATTGTTTATTTTGTTTTCCACTGTAGCCCCTCGAGGCAACTACTGTTGTGATTTTAATTGAGTAATACTATTTAGCAGGGACACAACTTTTACAAAACTATTAATTATTTCTCGTTAGCTTTCCTCTCCGCAGTTATAAAATCAACAGCTGCCTTTCCCAGACCTACACAATGTTTATGTCGGACTAACAATATGGCGTTACATACACACATTCTCAGCAGATTTTATGAAAGCTTAATGCGTTTTATTTCTCATTCATCTGAAGCCAACAAACACTTGAATCTAAAACGGCAACACTGATTTGACCAGATATACATGACAGGAAAGCAATAAAAACTAATCCTGACTTGTCCATAAAGTAGAAGACAGTAACGCTGTCAAGATTAAATCATGTTCAGACCAGTTGGCACGCACTCTTACTCAACATTGAAACACCGAAAATAGTCAAATAGAGTGTTAATTACAATGTAGCGGGTGCTGAGAGAGAAGTATATATAATTATATAATCCAATCAACTTTTACAATCCTAACAAACAAAATGAACCGCGCTCGGACCAACACAGCTGGGTTTCACGTGAAGCTCGTATGGACCCTGGTGTTCCGCACACGCCGGAAAAACTGAATGTGAACACGAGCTGCTCCAAACACGTGCTCCGGCCAAACGCTGAGAAATGAGAAAATACACGAAACAGGATCATTTTCAGAGAACAGCTGCAATATATGCACATTTCCAATGACATCAAACGTGTTTTTAAAACTATCCAAAGACGCCGAGGATGACCGCCTCGAGACCGAAAATAGTCAAATAGAGTGTTAATTACATTGAGTATCGAGCCTATTCTTTACTATTTTGACTTTTTAGTAGCATGACAACACTAATCTCCATGGAGACAAGCAGGGCATGCCACCAGACCAAACATATTAGTCAGATCGCTGGAGAAGAGACTGATCTCAGTAGAATAAATGCACGATACACACGTTTAATGACATTCTGCAGAAGATTCCAGTCAATTCATAGCGCACCTTTGAGACTTATACTTAACTGATATGTTTTACTATCGTTTACTGTTGTATCTGTTTGGAACTTCCGAGTCAAGTCTAGTTTCGATAAAGCAGTAAAAGCAGAGCACATTTTTCTTTACACACTTCACACTACACCTTTCACCCTCGGGTGAGTTTTATTCATGTTTAAACTATTTTCTTTATTCCACATTTGCATTGGACAGCCTGAGATTCTGGAAGGGAAAAGTCTTGGCGCTGAAATATGATGTAAAGTAGTAGAAGGAAGGAATTTTACCCAAAAGATATGAATTTGGCCATATCTTAAATATCAATATATAGTTTAATTCTGTGTAATTAGCCACGACCTATCACGTCCTATAAACAATGTTATTGGAACTACTTTTACACTAACTCTAAAGCAGGAAAAACCCCTATAAACCCTTTCCTAAATGTGTATTGCCATAAAAAACATGAGCTGCAATAAACAAATCAAAGAATCAAACACTTTAGTGATAAGTTAGTGTCTAAAATTAGTCATAGAAGTAACATTTGACCTCCTACATCTCAAATTTTATGGTACAAAAAAAAACAAAAAAAAACACTTCTTGCTTTTGCACAGAAAATGTACACACGATGATATTAGGTCCCAAAAATATAGTTCCAGCTGATTAATGACTGAACGATAAGTTGATATACAATAGTAATATCATGACAGGCGTATGTTTAACACCACTTTCACGCCGCTTCAGTGCTAAATGTGCCCAGAAACCTAAACTATGCATGTTTTTTTTCTTTTTACCCCACCTTTTAAAATAAACCCTGACACAGAAAGTGCGCACGTACCTTATAAATAAAACAGGTGAAAACACATGGTGGCAACAGTTAGAGAGAATGTAGAGAAGCTAATCAATAAGACCTGCTATTTGTTGTCATTATGTCATGTTAGATTTGATGTTTACGCCTATTCTGTGTATATATAATTTCTACTTGCTGATCTGTCACTTATTGGCTTGGAAAAACACGTATTTGACTTTAAAAAGATACACTACGATATGAAAAATTAGATTGCAATACATTTTATGTCCATAGCCTTCATTTTGTGATACTGCATTACAGACTGCAGAATTAAAACATCGGTAATATTGATATATTGTATTTCTTTTTACAAAACTTAAGCCACATTATCTTTTTTTTTATTATTGTAAAAGTTGCTGCTGGAAATTAGACTTTTTTTATGTAATTGTCTGAAGTAAAAGCTTAAAATCCCCAATGATGACTGCTTTCCCTCTCAACTTTTGTTTGTTTGTCCTTGTTGCTTCCTTCATAATGTAAAGTGTCTTTGTGTCCTTGTAAAGCACTATATAAAACCGATATATTATTATTATTATTATTATTATTTAATGTTACTGTTTTTCAATTTGTAGCCGTTTTAAAATTATATACTAAAAAACAAGAAAAAAAGCTTTGTTTCCTTTAAAATGTGTTATATATCAGATGTTATTACGTGCAATACATTGATTATTTTTGTCTGCTGCAGCATCAAAACGTGAAACAGCCCGTGATTCTCAGTCGTATTATCTATTTTTAAGACACAAGTGTTCAAAAACGCTTCACATTGTGCAGCACATCCTATGTCTCTGCTTAAACACTGTATATTGTGGCAAATTTAAAGTTTGTTTTTTACTCCTGGTCCAGCTGCCAAAACTCTGGAACCTCCAACATGAAAATGATAAACAAGATCCACCATAGACTCATCATAAAACATAACGAGCCACTAACTCCAAGATTATTCTAGCATTTTTAGTATCCAGCGTGCAATTACTAGACGAAACAGCTTGGAAATAATGCCGCCTTATCTTTTTTCAACTTTTTTTTTTGCATGTTTCTGTTAGTTCGCCGGCTGAAGGATTTTGGCCAGCGGAAAAACATCAAGAAGGAGACGACAGGAGCAGCTCCGTGGAGGCAGAGGGGAGAGAGGGCAGGTAGAAAGAACTTGGAGCCAGAATCCAGGCCCCAAAATTGTGAGATTACTGCCAACCAAGATACTATGCTAATTGTTTCGGTGACACCATATGTCGCATAATTAGTTTGCTCAAGATTTTACAGTTGTGGCTGGTGAATTTATTCCAACTTAGAACATGACTAAACTGTACAAGTAGAGCAACAGAAAAATGAAGCCGTGTTTTCTGCAGTCTCTTGATCACCCGGGTAATTAATCTGTGTGAGATCCATGAATGTGGTTCTGCAGTTCTCAAATGATGAGGGACTGGGGACTGTGTGCTCTCTGGGGCTGTCCCAAGTTATAACACAGGTGATGTATGTATGAAGTATTTAAAATACAACTTAATATTAGAGTAACACAATGTAATGCACTAGAAGCACATCAAAAAATGGCGTGGCCCTCACTGGTTTCATATGTAGTATTTAGTTTTGAGTATTTTCACATCTCACTCAAGATGAGATTCAGTTGCGTTTTAACTGTTTTGACGAAAGGATTTCCAATGATGTAAAGTAGCTATATATTTTTGATTGTTGAAAAAGAGGAGGTCAATCTTTGTTGAGTAACCACTCTACAATGTAACTTAACTAGAGACTCAGTTGTTTTGAGAAAACACTCTCAGTATCTTGGCACTGCGTGGATAAGGGTCTCATATTGGCCGTCCCAGCAATCAAATCCTGTATTAACTCTAAAGCAGTGGTTCCCAACCTTTTTCTCCCAGTGTCCCATATCGTATCCGTGGATACATTGAGGACCTAAACGTCCTTCACCCACATGTAATGCTACTGTATTATAAGAAAAATATGATTATTTTATGATTAAGTATAGATGTTGTAGAACAGTAATGATTCTATGATACTTTATAGAAGCTATTAACATGCAATTCCTTCATTAACAATCACACATGACCCCAACGTTGGGAATGACTGCCCTAAAGTACTGTGTACTGTAGAAATACACATATGTATGGGCAGCTGAAGATATACTTTATCAACATATTGATTTTGAAAAAGTAATTCATGTGAAATGCACATTCTGTTGAGGCAATAGTGAAATATTTCAAGCAGTTCTTGCTTTTAATTGTGATCTACAAATGAGTTAAATGCATTGTTTTTTATAATTGTCTTCAGACCCATCACAGTTTCACTTTTACTTGCCTGTGGATTGGCACACAGAATTATCTTTATGCTATGATTTGGCAGAAATGTGGCTCTGGTTTACCACTGGCAAAACCATTTGCTTGGTTTGGATTAAAAATAAAATTACGTAAAATGTTTGGAATATCTAATTCAGTGTCAAATCTATTGTGGCATTTCAAATTAAATTCTATAACAGCAAAGGAAATGATCAAGAATAGAGTTCAATGCTTTTCCAGACAAGGCTCAGGGTCTTCATAACTTTCCACTGTCACTCGCCAACACGAGCTTCATTCTGCAACTAAACTAACAAAGTAAGACAGCCTTAGTCAAATGAGCTAGGCTTTGTTTTGGAGCTGGTCAGTTTTCTGGAACACCTTTGAGTTTAAACTACATCACTGTTGTGTTCAGGCTCATCTCTGTTGTCCGTGGCCATGCATCCGTCCGTGTTGTCCTGCCAGTCCATCCTGAATGTTCTGCAGGGCATCGAGCCGGAGGTGGTGAACGCGGGACACGACAGCACGCAGCCCGACAGCTCCGCGTCTCTCCTCACCAGCCTCAACCAGCTCGGAGAGAGGCAGCTCGTCACGGTGGTGCGCTGGGCCAAGGCCCTACCAGGTACAGCTCCAACTCACGGTTATTTTAGACCAGGCAGACAGTGTTGTTTTTGTACATGGAGGTTTTCTACATACAGTTATAACCAAAGACAGCTGAAAATCTGCTGACTGAAGGCATCTAGAGAGAGAATATTTACATTTTGTTTTAATTATTACTTTTGTTTTAATAACATTTTGATTTATTAATGTCACACATTACTCTTTTGGCATGTGTTTTAGAGTGTCTAGTCCAGATGACGATAACAATTAATCTGTGTAGATCTTTTTGCTTTGCCTGGAATGTTCCTTGGTATGGTATTAACCTTATTACATTTTCATTTATTTAATGTGGTTTGGTCTTGGTTTAGAATATCTACACTTAGGTTGAACAAAGTTTTTGTGACATTGTTTTAACAACTTAAAACTGGGAATGACATTTTATTGAATTAATTGTGTTTTACTCTTATTTCTTATTTGTTTGTATCTATTTTGCAATTCCATTTTATTAAATATACAGTAACAGACGTACTTAACAATTCAAACCATTTTTGTTTGTTTGTTTCATCGGAATAAAAAGAACACGCACAGTTTTAACGTCACGAAAAGAAAAGAAATCTGGTTTGACATTTGTGGTACGAAGCCAAACCAGTTCTTGTTTTGGACGAAGGAGTGTCTCAAAACATAAGTGTAAGTATCAAAATGTCAGAAGTAGAGTTTTCCAAGAATAGATCTCAACTGGCAGTTATTGCAAAATCATTTAAGTCTTGATAGTGACAATATTCAAGTAAATGTTTTCTTTTTTTTTTTATGATTAAAAGTGCAATGAATAACTTTTCTGGTGGAGGGACAGCCATCTGCTTTTCGTCTGCTTGTGTTGTGTTAAAATGGGTAACAGTTTTCTGCTTGCTCCACCACATGGTTTCTTGTACAAGTTGAATATTCAATAGGGCGCAAAGAAATCTGCTCCGGGCAAGACCTCAAACTTAGGCAAACCACATTACAATCCACAATCACAAGCCCCGCCAACATTTCATGGCAGTAAACATTTCTGCCTTGGACGGAACACAAGAAGTGCACAAAAGGCCAACAGTTCTGCAGAGTGGCCACTAGAGGGTGCTGCTTCCCCATTTACTGCGACACAAAACATGAAAAATTGACAATTCTTGCACCGTGCCAGATTGTGTGTGATATTACAGGTTAAAAGATGAGGATTTACATGCTTTCTCCTTCGCTGCGGTAGATATTTGACAGCACACTCGATGAAGACGAGAGCAATTACACAATTTTATACAAATCTTTATCCACGGTAATACAATTTTCCCTTTTCTGACAACTACCAAAACTACTGAGGCAATTATAAGGTCCTAAGATTCCATTTACTACATTTTTTCTCCATGTAATTATTCACACTTACTGTATTTGCATATTGTTTTTTGCATCTGACAGATTTTTTTTCCGGTCTTTTTTTGTACAACCTTCGACCTTTGTCTGTGCAAGCTCCTCATTGTGGCAGTCTTGTAATAGTTTAGGTATTTTCCAACAAAATATAGTGGATATTGTGTTACATAAATTGTATATACCTATGTTAAATTTGAATCAATTTCCTAAAAATTGTTTGCTCTCAAAACCTTTTGGCGGAATGTCACTATGAATGTGCTAGAAATAACCCCTTATTAACCACAAGGAAAGTACTTTTTGCTTTTCAGTCCAGTTGAAAAATGTAGTGGAGTAGAAAGTATAGATACTTGCTCTCAAACATAGCGAAGTAAAAAGTATCCAAAGTAATGCAAAGAGTTTTGAATACATAGCCATAGAGATGATTGTTGGGTTTGACTTCTTTACCTTCCTTTCCACCTTTGATAATTCTGAGTTACTTGTTTTAAGTGACATGAACATTGAGTGGTTATCCAAAACTTCTGACTATAAAAAAGATTGTAATGAAAATTAAACCTCACACAACTTATTACTGATCCCACCGACCTCACCCTAAAAGACCCACTTAAAGCAACTTTACTGTGACATCATCTTAAGCATCACGCCTTAGAATTACCTTTGCAGAACAGTTAAAAGGTCCTATAAACATTTTAATGACCAAGCATTTCTGTCTGATCTGTACTATAGTGACATTGGTTTTACCACTAGTTTTCCAGAACCCATTCCAGAACTTTTTCGTTAAACCGTATTTTCTGCAAATATAAGGCGGTCTGGGTTATAAAGTGCACTGTCAATGAATGGTCTATTTGTGAACTTTTTCCATATATAAGGCGCACCGGACTATAAGGCGCATTAAGCTAAACAAAACAGTCCCAAACTTGTTCAATGGAAACACGTTCTGACACAGTCTGATACGCTAAATCAAACGTTAGCGTATTCACAGTCACTCAAAATGGCTCAGGTATAACACGTAAAAAAACACAGTCAGATACGGCTAAATCAAACGTTAGCATATTCACAATAACTCAAAATTGTTCAGTTAACACTATAACACGTAAAATAAAACCGTAATGCTGCAAACGGTGCGGCTTTGTAGTTTTACCAAAGTCGTGATAAAACGTTTTGACGGATTTTTGAGCGCTGTGTTACCACATAAAATCGGTTTGAGGTCAGTAAGCACAACCAGAATTAATCCATATACAAGGCGCTCTGGGTTATAAGGCGCACTATCTATTTTTGAGAAAAATAAAGGTTTTTAATGCGCCTTATAGTGCGGAAATACGGTAATGCTATTACTGATCATAACTCACGCCCTCCTCTTAAAAGAGTTAGGGTCAAAAATAAGAATAATCCCTGTTTTCTGGCCAGACAGTGCTGCATTATCTCGAGACAAAGCCTGGGCAGAAGCCACGGCAACCAAATCAGCAGCAAATGGCAGAAGTTTTGTCATGAGCGCAAAAAATATGTCTCTACTGTTCATAAAGCCAAAACATCTTATTATGTCAATACTTTGACGGAATCACAGGGCAATTCTGCCAAATTTTGGCAAACAGTTCAATCCTTTTTGCAAAATTCTACTCCCTCTTTACCAAATGAAATTATTAAAGATTCAATCAGCTTGACGACAAAAACAGATATATTTGTGATGCGTTTAATCAGCACTTTGCGGACTCTGGAAATATCTTTGATACTGCTCCATCTGTTGCTGTTACCCAAATACATGAGAATAGACATGATGATCAAGTATTTTCCCTAAAGACCTTTACACAGTATTGAAAGTATTAAATATGTATGCTCTCTAAAGATCCAAAAAAGTCCACTGGAGCTGTCCACTAATAGTAAATGGTTTTACTCATGTTGTTAATCTCCACAATCCAAACTGAAAGTATCCCATTACTACAGAAAACTGCTTTTGATCTCCCTTTGCACAAATGAGGTCAAAAAACTGATTTGAATAATTTCCGTCCAATCTCAATGCTATCCTGCCAAGCAAAACTCTTGGAGAAGCTAATAAGTAGCCAGGTGCTGCTTTCTTTTCTTAACCAAATCTTCAATTTTAATACATTTTAAACAGCTACCAGTCAGGATTCAGACCAGGGCATAGCACTATCACAGCTGCTACTAAAGTTATAAATGAAATTGCTATTGCATTGGACAATCATGAAGAATTTGCTGCTGTTTTTTTTAGATCATTGTACTTGCTTGGCTCGTCTGGACGCTGTTGGGTTTGATACAAATTCTAAAAAAGGGTTTGCCGATAACCTCACAAATAGAGCTCAAGCTGTTTCTGCCAATGGCTTTCGATCTGAATTTTCTCACTTTAATAAAGGTGTTCCTCAATGCTCTGTCCTTGGACCACTGTAATTTACAATTTCATATAAACTCAATTGGGCATAATCTAAAACACAGTAGCATCCACTTGCAGATGATGCAATTCTGTATAATAAGGCACCTTGTGCACAAGTGATTCAAAATATTCAAGAGGATTTTCACTCCATCCAACAAAACTGTGTTAATTTAAAATTGTTAATGAATTCAAATAAAACAAAATATATGCTGTTACTATGGTAATATGATTGAACAAGTACACCATTACAAATGCTTGGGCATCTGGATCGATGATAAACTCTCCTTCAACGAACACATACAAGAGCTGACAAATAATCTTAAAGCCAGATGGTCATTCTTCTTTAGACATTAAATGTGTTTCCTCTTAATTGTAGAAAACAGTTAATCCAGGCTACATTTCTCTCAGTTCTAGATTATGGTGACATTAGTGTCCTGCCCTTGCAACTGGCTTGACAGGTAGATAACCAATATCTCCAAATGGATAATACATGGTAAAACTGTAAACAAGAAGCACAGAATAGTGTTTATGAGAATAAAAGTACAATGCAACCACAGACTAATAACAAACAGGTACACAGTAAATGTATGAACGAGCTAAAACGGCGCTAACGTAGCCAAACACAAATATTAGCGATATTTCCTGCACAATTCCAACGTACTAACATACAAATGCTGTGTGTGTGTGTGTATATGTATATGTATATATATATATATATATGTATATATATATATATGTATATATATATATGTATGTATGTATATATGTATGTGTATATATATGTATGTGTATATATATATGTGTGTATATATATATATATATATATATATATGTATATATGCATTCTACAGCAAGTGTTAAAACCTCTGAACTCGTTTTATCATTCAGCTCTATGTAGGGTGACCAGGTGTCCCTATTTACCCGGGACAGTCCCAGTTTTCAGCCCTGTGCCCCATGTCCCAGCAAATGTTTCCAAAACCATTGATTTGTCCCAGTTTTATTCAAGACATGTCCCAGTTGTCCCAGTTTTGACCACTTTGAGACCTGCCAACAGTAAAGAAGGGAATATATTGTCGTTTCTTTAGCCAAACTAGAGAAAGTCTTGCTTTAGAATAACCAAAACACAAAAGATGCACTCATTTTACTGATAAAAGTCTTAGTCAGATTATATACTGCCTCACAAGTGAGCCGTGAAAGATTTATGAATGATCCGAGCGCATACAAATGTACTTGAATACCTGCATTTTTACATTTTTATTATTAGTCCCCAACCCGGGTGTGTCCCAGTTTTTAAATTGGAAAATCTGGTCACCCTAGCTCTACGGTTCATTACAGGAGAAGGATACAGAACTCACCACTGTGAATTATATTCTAAAGTAGAATGGCAATCATTGGATGCACAAAGAGAACAGCACTGCCTTTTGTTTGTGTATAAGGCTCTAGTTTGCATTTTGCCTGATTATTTATTATTGCACATCAGATCAGGTATTCACCGTTTGAGGTCTCAGGACATGTTTCTCTTACAATCCCATCATATCAACACAGATACCTGTTCCTGTGGAACAAAACAAAGGGAATTTTTAAATTAAATAATTGTATGCCTTTTAATTATTGTAAAGCACTGGTCAAGGACAACCCGCAGTGCCGATGCACTTGTTTTATATCATTTAATCTCATATTGTATGTATAAATGTGTTTTTGTGTATTCATTAATTCTATTGAATGTTTTATTTCAGTTTTTAGTATCCTGTGTTTGTTGTTTATTTTGTGTTGTGTTTTACAGGGTACCCATGAAAAAGAGAACTTTTCCCTTTGGGTTTTCCCTGTATAAATAAATAAAATGAATGAATAAAATGAATCCACTGTAAAATGTAAGCAACATTTTACTTAAATACTGCACTTTTATTTGTACTTTGTTACTTTCCACCACTGATGCTATGATTATTTTATAATAATATTTTATTCATAAAATGGAGGATTTATTATAAACCCCTGTAGGGTTTTTGCCTTTTCATGCTTTTACTTGATCTATTACAGTATATTTTTTGCTACATGTCACATACGTGCACAAAAATAAATGAAAAAATAAATAATTCTATATCAGTATAAATACATTTTGACATAATGTGGAAAACCAGTGTCATCTTTGTGGCAGTTGAATGGTTAATTCAATAGTATTCATGCCCCTGGAATTTCACGACCACAAACTTTCACGATTGTGAAGAAGAAGGAACATTGTACATGGTTTACAGATAAAAATGATTATAATAGAAAACAGACTGCATTGTTCAGTGTTTTGCAAAAATGTCAGTCTGTGGTGAGCAAAGTCGATAGAGACAAACACCAAAGACTTGCAGCTGTAATTGCAGAGAAAGCGGTTATAAAGTATTGACTCAGGTGGCCTGAATACTTTTGCATGCTGCATTTGAATTTTCATCTTGAAATCGCATATAATTTTCCTTTCACGTCACAACTGAACCAAACACAAGGATAAAAGGCACATGGCTGCAGCAGGTAAGGCATCTGACTCGAAAAAAAACGATCATGACTCAGTTGCCGGTAGTTAAGCGACAAACCCACGAGAAGGAAAGAGGACATTTGGTTGATGATTTTGCAACCGTTTCTTCAGGTTTCCGTGACCTCCATATGGACGACCGGATGACGGTGATCCAGCTGTCGTGGATGAACGTGATGGTGTTCGCTCTGGGCTGGAGGTCTTACACGCTCACCGACAGCAACATGCTCTACTTCGCCCCGGACCTGATCTTCAACGAGTGAGTCCTGAGTACACACAGTTATACTTTATGCATATATTGTGTATACGCTGCCGTTTCACTGCCAGCACGCGCTCGTCTTTGCTGCTTTTACAATAATATCTACGAACGAATGAACGTGGGTACCTAAGCTTTAATAATGTACAACCCAATGGAGTACGTGTTCTTGCAGAGGAAGGGTACGTTGTCTTTGTGCTGATTATGTTTTGATTGTATTGTCAATGTTGTTTTGAAGATGTGCAAAATTTGAATGCTTAGTATATCGAATATGGTAGAAAAAGGCTGCAAAAAGCCGATTTTTTAATTTATTTGTATTTATTATTTTGTTTTGATTTATTGCTTTGTTCTTATCACTCACTGGTAAAAAATGTGAATTAAGATTGTGTTTTCAAATGTAAAAAATGAATGATAAATACACACAAATACCCCACACATGCACATGCACATGCCAAAAAGGTAAATAAATAATGACTTCCTTGTGTTCTTGTCTGTTTTCAACTCTCAGCCAGAGGATGCAAGTGTCCAGTATGTACGAACACTGTGCGCGGATGAAAGTGCTGTCTCAGCATTTGTCTTTGCTCAGGGTCACCCAGGAGGAGTTCGTCTGCATGAAAGCCTTGGTCCTCTTCAGCATCTGTGAGTCCAGCACACTGTCAGGAGAGAGGGAACGCATTTTAAACTAACTGCACTTTCTAACTTCATTGGTACAGATATAGAAAGATAGAAAGCTTTGTTAATGATACTTCAGTTCTAAAATTAAATGGGGGAGAAGAGCGGAGAGGACATTTAGCACATTGTCAGAGCCAGGAGTCGATCTCACGACACAGTGCCCGGCATATGTGCTGCTACTCAGACCGCTTGGCCAGATAGACACGTTTAATGTCACGCTGTGGAACATTCGATAACATACTGTAGCCACGGAAACAAGCTGCGACAGGAAGAAGCCGCATCTGTCAATCAAGTTCTGTATTTCAAGAATTTCAAGGAATAAAGGGAGATAAAAAGCTCGGTCACAATAAGAACAGAGCAATAAAACGCCTGTACTCGATTAAGTCCCAGATAGATACGTTTGATGCTGTGCAAAGCATCGACGTCTCCATGGAAACAAGCAAATGATATGCCGTACCCTCCACCGGAAATGTTACTCAGAGCACAGTTACAGTGCATAGCATCGATTAAGCACTTCCCTCAACTCTATTTTACTGCTTTTGGTGCTGCTGTTTTTGCAGCGTGACGAAACGAAAGGCACAAAATTACGGCAGATCTATTTATTTTTATAAGTAATCTAAACTTTTGTGGCTCAGTGACAGTCGTCTAAGTCTGTTATTGTCTGTCCTTTTTTACCGTACAATATTACTACTGCTCACAATACTATTATTACCACTGCTGCTTACCCTTGGTCTTTGTTGTGTCTCATCTGAGCGTGTTCTGCTCTCTGCTCAGTGCCGGTGGAAGGCCTGAAGAATCAGAGTTGTTTTGACGAGCTGAGGTCCTCCTACGTTAATGAGCTGGAACGTTTGGCCGGTAACCATGGAGAGACCCCCCGGAAAGAGAGGATGTTCAAGCTCACGGAGCTGCTCGACTATCTGCAGGCTGTAAGAAAAGACTTGTACTACCACTACTGCTACTGTTACTACTGTTACTCCAACTACGTTTTTAACTACTACTACTACTACTGTTTGTTGTTGTTGTTGTTGTTGTTTATTGCAGCTCTGCACTCACACACTAATCTACTTTTCCCCACCCACTGCTCCTTTGGTTTTACTAAAAAAGTAAGCTATTAAGCATTTTTTACAATGGCTACACGCTGCAGGGAGTGAGGAAAACACTGCTGATGAATATTGCTATTTTGCAAAGGAATTAAAAGCAAATATTCTCTACTTCTACGACTACTACTCAGTACCAGAAGTGGGTAGTTACTGCTATTACTATTCTAAATCCCAGTAGCGAATATACTACTTCTATAACTATTAAACATTATTAAACAGAGATACCACTTAGTTACATTTACTGCAGTCATTTTTCATTAAATTGTACTTCTCTGAGTAGTTTCCAGATACTACTACCACTAATACTTTTACTCCAGCTTGAGTAATATATGTAAAAATGTTGCAGTACTCCTAAGCAGTCTCAGGGTTAAAAAGCAGAAATACGATGTCATTTTGTTTCTTATACTAAAGGTACTTAAGAGCAAGTTTAAATACTAAGAACAATACAAATAATACATAATATTTGTCCTTTCATGTTTTGTTCTGAATTAGATTAATTTAAAATGATAAATCATGTATCATAACTTACTCTTATAATTATTCTTTCTTGAGCGGTATGTTTCCCCAAATACGTATTTAAGCTTACTTAAATACTTTGATTATTACTTGTTGGGTTGTAGTATCATATTTGTACTGTAACTCCTTGACAATTTTACTACTTTTTCTTATTCTCTTTTTGTGTTGTTGCTTTGTTGTTTTTGTTCTATGTTCTATTTTAAAAAATATATATATATATACGGTATATATATATATATATATATATATATATTATTATTATTATTTTTTTTTCCCATCATAATAAAACAATGATAAATTATGACAAAATATAGTGTAGAAAAAGATGTAAAACTGTTTTATTTCCACCCTCAGTTAATACCTCAGGTAATTTATGTTGTGATCATTTTTATTTTATTTTATGTTAATTAATTTATTCACACCGATATTAATACTATAATAAATGTATTATAGTTAGACCTACATCATAGTATACACTGTTGATAACATATTTGATACACAAAATAACACATTAACAATTATTTGTGTAATATTTGACTTCCCTCTGTAGCATTTATACTGTAATAAGACTTAAAAATAAATCTAATTTGTTTGTATTTAGCCCTGAATTGGTCAAATATATTGCTTTGATGTAACAAAAGGGCAGCGAGTTCACTACTATTCCAGTCGTGTGCCGTTGGATAAAAGAGGTTCTCACTGAAGTCTTGTCTTGCGTTGCAGATTGTGCAGAAGCTCCACCAGTTCACTTATGACCTGTTCCTCGATGCTCAGGAACCGCAGACCCACGTCATCTTCCCGGAGATGATATCCGAGATCGTGAGCGTTCACGTTCCCAAGATCCTCTGCGGAATGGTCAAGCCTATCCTGTTCCACAAGAAGGCCTAACGGATAAATCATCTTTATCCGATTTAACTTCATATTATCCATCAGATGCAACAGCCATCCTGGGCCACTGTTGACTGTGGTCAACCTGAATCACTACAGGTTTTCATGAAGTGAAACGAATAAGCTTTTTGTTTTTTTGATTAAAAGATGAATGGAGAGTAGAGTAAGTTGTACATTATCAGAAGGCCATCAAGCACATGCCATGTAAAGGCATCCCGCTCTTCTTATCACTGCCTGTTTCAAATGCAAACTAATTGGGAAAAAAGTTGCGGCAAATGCAAAAAATCTCGAAGCTTTATCAGTGTTTAGTTTAGATAAAGTTAGTTAGATTAAAATACCTGCATCTTTTTTTCACGGTTTGGAAATCAGGTACCCCACCTTTAATGCACTTATCGACAATTGAATGCAACGATGACAAAATAGCTTTTTAGCTTTTACTATTATTAATTATTCACTTTTTCAATACAAACCACACTGCAACACCCTTAGTACTGTTATGAACCACAAGGGGGCTCTAGTCCTCCAGTTTTAAAGGAATCACTGCACCACCAAAAACAACTACAGTTATAATAGAAAAAACATTTTTAAAAAAAAAATATATATATATACAAATTAAGGGCTAAATTGTCATTTGTTTATTTGTATATATGTACTTACTTTCGTTGCCTTGTCCCGTGTTATTACTATCTCAAGACCAAATTCAATGTTTTGTCTTTGATGGCTATTTTACACAAAGACCCTTATATGGACTTTTTGTACCATGTTAGACAATCACTTTTAGCATGCAGTTTTCTCTCCTGGGCTACAACTAGCATGGAAATCCATTAAAACAGACAACAACAGTAGGTTGAAGTAAGAAGTGATTGTAGCTTGCCTGTGCCCGTAGCGTCTTTTCCTCAGTACTCTTAAAAAAAAAAGTGAACCAAAAAAAAAGAATTTGTCGGTTGAACCATTTTTGCCTTAAAGTTTTTGTTTTCATTCAAAATAAAAAGTTGAAGTCAAAATGTTTATAGTGCCAAATGTTGACTGTACAGACTCACGTTTTTCTTGACTCCATGTATCAATGAATGTATTTTCAAACTGAAGAAATTATTTAGTTGTTTTGTCAACTTTTTTAGGCTTTGCTGTCGTGTCTTATACATCATTATACAACTTTTCTACCCTTTTCTTAAAGTGAACTTTGTAAGCACCTCTCGCTCTGTGTGTTTGTGTGTGTGTGTGTGTGTGTGTGTGTGTGTGTGTGTGTGTGTGTGTGTGTGTGTGTGTGTGTGTGTGTGTGTGTGTGTGTGTGTGTGTACTGATGTATTCACTGTTTGAAATTGTATGTTCATTTTAATGCGTTAATAAAACATAAGCATGAGACTATTACAGCGTGTCCCTGTGTGGTTGTTTTTTAAGTCATGTGAAACCTCCAGGCAGACGATCCTTATCTCTATAGTTGCATCTTTTAAGCTTATGCCGTACTCAGTAGAACCTACCTCGCATAAACTCACCAAGGACGCAAAAGCCTGTCCATTGACCTCACAAACAGCTGGGTGTGCTCATCTCCCTGCTCTGGGCAAGCCCCTGGACAACAAAATGACGCCCAATTCAAGCCTATGGCGTGTGCTCATCGGTGCTCATTGGCGCATGTCTCCAAAAAAGTTCCCTACTTCCGCGTTACTTCCTGAATGGGGAGTCTAGTGCCTCCCCTTTTGTGACGACATCGCCATGTGCTTTGGCGTCGGGAATGAGTACGGCCACAGCAGACAGAATGCGTGAAAGATTGAGGACAGTTAGCGCGGACTTTTGGTGTCTGTCGTCTTGAAATGGTCTGGTTACGAAATGTATAATGATTCATTGTTATATCTATATATAAATATAAAGGTATCATGTTGTAAAGCTCTGCTATTTAAGAGAATTATAACAAATGTTATAATATGAAAAGTCCGATTTAATTGACAACAAATTACATTTGCCCATTTAGAGGTTCTAATATCGTCACCCAGATTACTTTGTTTATGGTTTGGATGTTTGTTTGTTATTCACGTTTAATTTATTAATGTACACAATATAATTTGGCTTATATGCACTGATTTCTTGCCACTGTTTGCAGTGCAATTTATATCAAACCAGAAGAAATAGAAAACATTCTCTGTTACATAATGGAGTTATGCAATATTTAATTGTATTCAATTTTCTCATGTGTTATTGTCTTTTTTGTATCATGTCGATCTTTAATAAATGCAATACACATTTTTATATTATTATTTTATAATTTATTTAATAGGAATAATAAACTTCTGTTTATTGAATAAATATATCTGATTATACCTACAACTCTAACTTGGTCTGCAAGTTCTATAGTTTGTCTCCTATAATATTTTGGACGGCGAAAATAATGGTTTATTTGCAGAAAGCATGAGTCGTGAGCTCAGATAGCAAAATTGTTGTGGCCCAGTTAAGGCCCACATCGTACACTATGATTTGGCCCACATACCGCGTTGGATTTACGGTACAAATGCGGTCCACATTCGGTTACCATATAAAGCCCACATGTGAACCAAACCAACCCCAACTGTTAACCAGAAGTAGCCCTGAATATCTGAATGTGTTCCAAAGCTGGCCCACCTATAGTATACATGTGGTCAGATCTGGCCCAGACTTGGGCCATACAACTGGTTTGTGGCCCACTTATGGCACAGATGTGGCTCACTATGTGGCCTACATCTAGGCCAGATGTGGCCCACAGGATTACACTGCAATGGCCCTATCTGGCCCAGGTGTGGACCATACAAGAAGAATTGTGGCCCACTTATGGCACAGTTGTGGCTCTCTGCGTGGCCTATATCTGGGCCAAAATGTGGTCCACTGAATTACAGCGCAATGACCCCATCTGGCCCAGATTTGGCGCATACAACAGGCCTGTGGTCCACAAATTCACTATGCACAAACACCTGAATGACATAAATATCTGTTAGTTATTATTATTATAATGGCGCACGCATATTCTTACAACGGTAACTAGATATAACATGCTATATCTTTTAGAAAATGTATGTTTATTTTAAATTCAAAATAAACTTAACTCAATGTTGAAAACAATATTTAACGGTTCACAAACACAAACAGAGAAAAAGTGGGGAAAATTAATGGTAATAAAAATTTTACAACTGCTGTTTCACTTAAATTACCGAACATTTTTAATATTTAAATAATGAAAACAGTTAGCATGGTTGACTCAAATGCAATCTTCTAGGTCTTCTGCAGTCCTCTCTTTCCGACGCCTCTCCTCTCTCTCCCTTCTTCCTCCATCTCTGTCGGTAGCAAGATGTACCCATTTTTTCATGAAGAGTTCTATCTCCTGGTTGGCTGCCTGGGATGTCAATTTATTTCTCCGGACTGTGGCTATACATCATAAAATCTAAAAAAAAATATATATATATATATATATATATATATATATATATATATATATATATATATATATATATATATATAATATATATATATATATATATATATATATATATACATAAAAACATAAACATACAATTTAACAGTTAGGGTTCACATGACAACACAACATTCTATAAGTCCCATAGTTTAAAATTGAGCAAGAGGTGAGAATAGGCTTTGTGCACAGTGCACTGTGCTACTCCCATTGGACTAGCTTATCTGTCTCCTGTCTCCTCCCTCCTCCCTGTCTCCCCTGTCTCCTCCCTGTCTCCTTTCTCCACTCTCCTTCCTCCCTCCTCCCTGTCTCCTTTCTCCACTCTCCTTCCTCTCTCCTCCCTGTCTCCTTTCTCCACTCTCTCCTCTCCTCCCTCCCTCCCTCCCTGTCTCCTTTCTCCACTCTCCTTCCTCCCCCTCCTCCCTGTCTCCTTTCTCCACTCTCCTTTCCTCCCCTCTCTCCCTGTCTCCTTTCTCCACTCTCTTCTCCTCTCTCCTTTCTCCTCCCTGTCTCTCCTCCCTGTCTCCTTTCTCACACTCTCCTTCCTCCCTCCTCCCTGTCTCCTTTCTCCACTCTCCTTCCTCTCCTCCTCCCTGTTCCTTTCTCCACTCTCCTTCTCTCTCCTCCCTGTCTCCTTTCTCCACTCTCCTTCCTCTCTCCCTCCTGTCTCCTCCCTGTCTCTTTTCTCCACTCTCCTTCCTCCTCTCTCCTCCCTGTCTCCTTCTCCACTCTCCTTCTTCCTCTCTCCTCCCTGTCTCCTTTCTCCACTCTCCTTCCTCTCTCTCCCTGTCTCCTCCCTGTCTCCTTTCTCCACTCTCCTTCCTCTCTCCTCCCTGTCTCCTTCCCCTCTCCTTCCTCTCCTCCTCCCTGTCTCTCTTTCTCCCTCTCCTTCCTCCCTCCTCCCTGTCTCCTTTCTCCACTCTCCTTCCTCCTCCTCCTTCCTCCTTCCTCCACTCTCCTTCCTCTCTCCTCCCTGTCTCCTCCCTTTCTCCTCCCTTTCTCCTCCCTGTCTCCTCCCTGTCTCCGATGTTGAACTATGTGCCAGTTGTTGTTATTTTTTCTTCATGTGGATAGGCCAAGTAATCACAGAGATAATTAAATAAAAAAATATGATATAATTATTATACTCACGCAGAATTGTTTTCTCCAGGCCGACTTTCCTATTGATTCCCCTCCAATTAAATTTTTTTGCCACAGCATTTGGAAAGACAGCCTTCATGATGCGCCAAACGGAACCCTTCACATCTATGCCATTGACACTGATGTACATTATCTAAAAATAAAGGACAAAGTAAGAAAAAATATGAAATGAAACAAACAAATATAGCAATGACCCAATCAGATCTGACACCAAATGGACATAGTTTATGAATTTGACTAAATCAGGAATAAACCAGGTCATCCATCCATTTTCTTCCGCATATCCGGGGCCGGGTTGTGGGGGCATCAGTGTAAGCAGGGACCCTAGAGACTTCCCCCACCCTAGACACTTCCTCCAGCTCCTCAGGGGGGATCCCGAGGCATTACCAGACCAGCCTAGAGGCCAGCATGGGTCTTTCCTGGGGCCTCTTCCCAGTGTGACATACCCGAAACATTTCCCCATGGAGGCGGACGAGCCACCTCAGCTGATTCTTTCGACATGGAGGACCACTTCGAGCTCCTCCTGTGTGACTGAGCTCCTCACCCTATCTCTAAGGGGGTGCCCAGTCACCCTGTGGAGGAAACTCATTTCACCCTGACCTTGATATTTCCCTCATCATACAGGGCTTCTAAACTGCTCTAGGCCATTCCCGCACCTAGAACCTGTTTGATTTGAGGGACCTAACAGGAAGATGATGCCCCGATAACATACTGTAGCTTCTAAGATCATTCGAGAGCTCAAACCGTCACCATTTTAAGGTGGAGGTCTAAATCATGAAAATGAGGGGGGGGGGGGGGGGGATATTTACCAATTTTCTCTTTAAAGTTGGCCTCTCCTCTTTTAGGCGTTTTTCTAGCAAGATGAGGGAGGGGACATCCTTCACTGGAAGGTCAATGTTTCCTCTTCCTCACCATTTCCTCTTCTGCTGGCGTTGGGCATTTTGAGTTGCCATCTGGATGAGTTTTAGTTGGCCCATAATCATTTCCTGATTAGTCAGGAGTCTGTGCATTAAACATAAAAAACATAGGACAGAAACTAGTTCAGGTTAATTTATATTATTTATAGATGGGTGGATGTGAATGTTAAAAAAGGGTAATGATAGTTCTGGATTTGTCTGTTTTTATGATCTAGTGTGTCTCTTCAAATAAAAATGAGACTAAACTAGGGCTGGGCATTTAGATTCAGATTCAGATTCAGAAAGAGTTTATTGCCATTGTTAATGAACAAAATTCACAAACATAGGAACTTGTCTCGGCCTTAAGGTGCAACATAAAACACTGAGCGATAATAAAACAACATATATTCAATCAAAAAAGGGCATGCATTAAGAAACAATTTAAAATTACTATACAATAAAAATAAAAATAGGCATTTCTATGTACACAAGAGTTATAGTTAGATTTACAGTTTGAGTGCAGAAAGTGACAGTGAGTGGTTGAATATTTGCAGTTAAAGTGACAGGTGTTTTGAAGTGTTCATGAGTCCAACGGCAGAGGGAAAGAAACTATTCTTGTGGCGGGAGGTTCTGGTCCGGATGGACCGTAGCCTCCTGCCTGAGGGGAGTGGTTCAAATAGACCATGTCCAGGGTGAGAGGGGTCAGCTGTGATCCGACCTGCTCGTCCCAGAGCCCTGGAGACGTACAGGTCCTGCAGAGATGGAAGTCTGCAGCCGATCACCTTCTCAGCGGAACGCACAATGCGCTGTATTCAATTGAATGTGTGTGTGTGTGTGTGTGTGTGTGTACTGATGTATTCACTGCCGCCAGAAAAAAAGAAATATACACACTTTTTGCTGACTGTCTGTTTGAAATTGTATGTTCATTTTAATGCGTTAATAAAACATAAGCATGAGACTATTACAGCGTGTCCCTGTGTGGTACCTCGCATAAACTCACCAAGGACGCAAAAGCCTGTCCATTGACCTCACAAACGGCTGGGTGTGCTCATCTCCCTGCTCTGGGACGCGGCATGATGGTGTTTGACTTGTGTTTGGTCGCCATCTAGTGGAGACTGGAGGAAGTGAACAGTAGATAAATAGCTTGAACCGCAATGAGGCCATCTGGTGGATTCACACAAGAATAGAGAGGAGGAAGAAGACATTTGTAAGAAATTTGACCCATAGATTGTTATAGCTTTGACTGTCGCTATTTATTATTATTTATTTTCATAGTTTAAAAATAAATAAATAACAGAACAGAAAAAAGAGGGAAAAAAAGCAAAAAGTAAAATGTCACCCTTGTACAGTAAAATAAAAAAATAAAAAGAACTGATTTAAATAAAAAAAAGAATACATTTATGTTGTAAACGTTCAAATAAGGGTATAAAGTGATAGATTTTTACAGACCTTTCATATTTGTCTGATAAATAAACCTTAACCAACACATTAAAAGACCTTTTAACACATTTCTATTGACCATAGTATCGTCCAACTTACTAAAAAGAGGGATACTAAAAAGAGTAGATTGTTTCCTTTGAACCACGCGCTTTTAGCCACAGAGCTTTGGCTATCACTTTCTGATTCTGATTCTGATCAACAATTTCAACAACACATTTCTTCAATATCATATCAGGGCAAATGGCACATAAGTTGCCAGTTCTTTTCACTTCATGTATAAATGAACTCTCCATATTTATCTGTGAATCTTTACACAAATGCTTTCCAGATTTTGCTAGCTCCTCAACCAATAAACAGCATTGTTTGGTACATTGACAACAACCTGGATTTTGATGTTCACACTTAAGTTTAAAGACAATCAAGCTGTTGATGAAACACATTTTTCCATTACTCAAACATGCAGCACTGTTAAATCTCTTTAGTCGGTCATAGGTTTGACCGTGATACAGAATTCCATCAGCCAAAAAGCGTTTGTAATACCCAAAACATTGACTTATAGCTCCACATAATTTAGATATGGCAGGCCAGTGGGAAGCAGGGATCTTTTCTTGTACTGGGGGATGACCAAACCCTTTGATATTACCAATTAGTGTTTCAAATGTCTGTGTTTTTCCTCTTATAGACATACAAGTTTTGAACAAATGACTGAACTTTTGCATTTCCAGATGTGATAGTATGTTTGATTTTTTTCTGGCAATTCTCTCCACAACAGAATTTTTTTTTGCAATTTGTGAAGGGACATACTGTGTTCCATGAAAGTAACTTCTGACCTGACACACACACACACACACACACACACACACACACACGCAGTCAACAATCCAATGAAATGCCTATGGATGAGAAGAACCTGCAACTATCAACTCACTTAAAAATACGATGAAATTAAGAATTAAAAAAAAATTTGTCTTCAAATTATGAATATATAGCAGAGTAAAATATAGTCTGCTGAATTGTATCCTTTGTTAAACAATAGTTTTTTGTTTTGTTTTTTCATGTATTATGTTCTTTTGTCATAAACTTGAAATGTCCGGCTAAAAAAGCTTCAGACCAAATGATCATGCATTTAAAAAAATATCTGATGAAGCAGCAGCAGATTGCATGCCAACAGACAGAGAAGAAACAGGTAAAGTATTATATATATATATATATATATATATATATATATATATATATATATATAATGTACGTGTGGGTGTGTGCGTGTGTGTGTGTGTGTGTGTGTGTGTGTGCCAAAGCTCTGTGTTTTGTTCTGCTAGGACTATTTAAAACTGAAAATGTAGAGACACTTTACATTTTTCCAAACAGGACTGAACCAGGTCTAACCCAAACCAGGACTCACACAGGACTGAACCAGGACTAAACCAGGACTAACCAGAGCCACAGGAGGAGAAACTGTTGGAAAGGTTAAATGTATAATGTATGTGTGTGTTTTTTTCTTTGTATCTTGTAGTTAACTACTGAATGGGAGTCTTCAGATGATGATGATGATGATGAGGATGATGATGATGATGATGATGATGATGACAGGCCCAGAAATTGGAGTGGAATGCACCAAAAAATAAAACAACTGAAAGCTGAGAACAGGAAGCTTAAAGAAGGACATTTCAAACCACTAGTGGAAGCTACGCGTGGTGAGTCAGTATTGTGGTACATTGGTTCTCAATCCTTTTTAGTTGCGAATGTTGGCCTTTGTGACTCCCAAAACATAACAATAGGCTGCCTGCAAAATATTTAATTGGACTGTCTAATGTTTGACATTATATTGATTAAATAGATCTTGATACATTTATTTAGTAGCCCAATATTAGGAATCTACATTTACCACTATATTTGAAGGATGTCAAGTTTTCTTTAAGATAATTGCATACATCTTATTTCCCTTATCATCTTGGAACCCCCAGAAATGAGGTTGAGAACCACTGGTTGAGCCAAATTTTAAAGGACACATGCAAAATAGATTTTTTTTAACCCTGTTCTAACATTGTTCCCTCATCAAAAACATACCTGAAGTACATTTGGCTTAATTCACTCTAGTTTTTTGAATCATAGTTAGAAAGTCCTCTCTCTCCAAGCCCCAAAATCATTTCCAGAGTCGTTCTGAGCATTTCTTGCATCTCTTCCAGTATAATATGAACTTCAGTAATTTTGGTGTCAAAATTTAACTCCAATTGGAGTTTATGCAGTATAACATTGAATGAGTTCTGTAAACAGGTCTCACCCTAGCACATTGTGTCTGAAAGCTAATGTACGACAGGGTCTAAGGGCCGTTCCAAATAAAAAAATATGTTAGCACAACAAGAATAAACTCATAACATTTTGATATCAAAGTCGTAATTTTATGAGATTAAAGTTTCGCAATTTTTATACTCGTAGTACTATGACTTTAATCTCATAATATTACAATGTTATTCTCGTAAATGTACGTACATTTACGAGTAAAAAAAATGTTTTCCTAAAATTACAACTTTACTGTTGAAATGCTAAGAATTTATTTTTGTAATGTCCTCATATATATTTTTTAGATGGCCTTTATACTCCGCCATACTAACTTTTATGAAATTTAAAATGAAAATAATTATTGTGGAAAGGTTTGTCAAATAGTGTATTCTTATAAGAATATTAAGACTTAAGAACATGTCGGTGTAATCCCTCATTCGTCCAGGAGTGCTCCTCTTGGATGAGAGTTGAAACGTTTTGTTTTTTCTAAAACAGAGTCCAGATGACTACAACTGAATCTTTTTCTACATTAAGACTTAAGATTTTTATTTTTATTTTCTTTTATCACATCATTACATATTGCCTGAACTCAAACACACATAAACAAAACAGAAAAGTTAAACATTCTTATCCAAAATCTGAACTTTGCTGATAAATGAACAAAGCTCCATAGGTGTATCAATTTTAAAGCTCTATCTAGAACCAAACATTTGACCTTTGTTAAACTATAATAAATGTTTAATCAGCAATGTATACAGTATGTGTGTGTCTTTTTTTTTTAGAGAGATTCCAGCTGTTGTGCAGCAGTTGAAAACCCTTACTGATCATCTGTCTTCGGACTTAAGCACTCAATCACTCACATCCCCTCTGCCGAAACTACTGGCTTCTCCTGCCCATGTACCTGCCCATGTACCTGCCCATGCACCTGCCCATGCACTGCCCATGCACCTGCCCATGTACCTGCCCATGCACCTGCCCATGCACCTGCCCATGCACCTGCCCATGCACCTGCCCATGTACCTGCCCATGTACCTGCCCGATGCACCTGCCGTGCACCTGCTGCCCGTGCATGCCTGCACCTGCCATGTCACCTGCCCATGCATCTGCCATGTACCTGCCCCATGCACCTGCCATGCACCTGCCTGCATGTACCTGCCGTGCACCTGCCCATGCACCTGCCCATGCACCTGCCATGTACCTGCCCGTGCACCTGCCCGTGCAGCTGCCCGTGGCACCTGCCCATGTACCTGCCCATGCATCTGCCCATGTACCTGCCATGCATCTGCCCATGTACCTGCCCATGTACCTGCCCATGCACCTGCCCATGCCTGCCCATGCCCTGCCCCATGCACCTGCCCATGCACCTGCCCATGCACCTGCCCATGCACCTGCCCATGTACCTGCCCATGCACCTGCCCTGCCATGCACCTGCCCATCGTAACCCTGCCCATGCACTGCCCATGCCATGCGTGCCATGCCCACACCTGCCCTGCATGCACCTGCCCATGTACCTGCGCTGCACCTGCCATGCACCTGCCCATGCGCATCCTGCCCATAAGCACCTGCCCATGTACCATGCCCTCCGCCCTGCCATGCACCTGCCCAATTGCCTGCCACCTGCCCATGCACTCCTGCAGCCCATGTACCTGCCCATGCACCTGCCCATGCACCTGCCCATGCACCTCCCATGTACCTGCCCATGCACCTGCCCATGCACCTGCCCATGCACCTGCCCATGCCTGCCCATGCACCTGCCATGCACCTGCCCATGACCTGCCCATGTACCTGCCCATGCCCTGCCATGCATGCCACCTGCCCATGACATGTGACCTGCCATGTACCTGCCATGCACCTGCCATGGATGTACTGCCCATGTACCTGCCCATGTACCTGCCCATGTACCTGCCCATGCACCTGCCCATGCACCTGCCCATGTACCTGCCCATGCACCTGCCTCACCCTCTGCCTCTCCTCAAGAGGACTCTGCTATGGCAATGCTTTGGCTTCTGCATTGATTTGACCCTTGTGAGGAGAAGGGCAAAGCAATATATAAAAATAAATATACTTTGCTTTGAAACTATCTTACATTTGCGCACGAAGCTCAAAAGTGTATAACAATATGTTAATGTTTTTACTTGACCAATCAGCAGTTTGACACAGGATCAAGTTTACAATTCTACCACATCTGAGTGTATATCAGTGGTCCTCAGACCCTTTCAGTACCACCTAAGAATGTAATAAAATAGGGAAACCTTGTCTCAATGAGACAACACCAAAATAATGGTTAACCCAAACAACAAAAACATTCATAAATTTGTCTCATAAATGGATTGTGACTGATCAATGTGAGCTAATAAATTATGTTGGCCCGCCCTACTAATCATCCAAACTCTTGAAATGATAAATATTTAACGCTATATCATCGTTGTGACAATTTTCACAGTTTTTCTTGCTTTCCTTTATTTCTTTTCATACTGTTGTATAAATCACCTTATGGGTCGTCATTACAACTGAATATTCTGTGCCTGGCTCTGATGTAAAAGTGGCAAAGCAGAAGTTTAACTCCCTCAGAAATGCACCTCCCTCTGTATCCATTGGTGACCTTGCTGTGTTGGTCTTCTGAAGCGAAGCACTTTTAAGTTCCAGCCTAACAGCAGAGAGCTCACGAAGAGCTCGAATCAAAGCCTCAACTGGATATTGACAAACTTGAGGTGAGTTTATAATTTAAAAGTGTATAGTTTATTGATTGATTGTAAATGTATAAGAGAATATATTGGAATTGTCACTGGTTGACACATTGCTACATATGATGAACGTGAATCCAAAGTGATTATGTGATTTAGATGTAATTAGTTATCTGAAAGTCTGTATGAAGGGGCTGTGTGGCGTGAGCTCGAGAGCCGGGGCATAGCTTTCTGGTTAACTAGGTTTGTGAGAAGGAAAAATCACTTCAGGCATGTTTTTGATGCTTAATAGAGAACATAATAGAAAGCTGAAAAAGTTTATTTAACTTCTTAATACACATCATAATTACAGTCTGTTCAATTCGCAGTTTGGATGATTCATGAATATGTTTAAATAAATAATGTGAATTGTCTATTTTGAGTGAGTGAATTAACTGTAACTGAAAGTTTTTTAAAAGTTTACTTCCCTAAACTAAAATGTGACTTAAAATGTATAAGTAGTTTTTAAACTAAAGGTTTACTTAGAAGTGCATTTTAAGTTTACTATAATAAACTAAAAGTAGACTTGAAGTATTTAGGTAGTAAACTAAAGGTTTACTTTAAAGTACATTTTGAGTTTACAATAATGAACTAAAAAAAGTAGACTTGAAGTATTTAGGTAGTAAACTAAAAGTCTACTTAAAAGTACAGTTTAAGTTTACTATAATAAACTAAATGTTAGACTTTCAGTTTATGACCAGTAAACTAAAAGTGTACTCCTAAATTACTGATAATATACTTAGAAGTGTACTTATATAAACTTAAAAGTGGGCCAATTTAGTCCCAAGAAGTATACTTCTATGTAAACTGATAGTACACTTGCATTGGTATACTTGATATACTATAAAAAAAGTATACTTAAGTGTACTCAAGTATACCTAAAAATTGTTACTAGAAGTATACTCTTTTTTGGAAAGGGAAAAAATCAACCCATACATTTCGGGCAGTACCCGTAGCGACAGCTGCGCTCCTGAATAAAAGCCCCTCCAACGGACCTTGTCTCAGCGGTCCATTCTTGTGTGAGCTGTTCAGACGCTGTTCCTCTGCTGCTGCTGCTTTACTGCTACTTTAACCTTTTCTCGTCGTGTTTTTTTTCTCTTTTTCTCTCTAAATCACAGTGCGCCGGACCACCTGTTGTTCTCCGAAATGATGGATCTGAAGAATTGGTTTCTCAGTGCATTGGATGAAGTTTTTTCCTCGGGAGAAGCAACCTGTCCCGACGGAACGTCCAGTGCGGAGTACGTACGGGACTATTCCAAAAAAATCTTTGATCCCCTGTTCTTTAAAGATGTGGAGGAACTATTTATGTTTGGATTCATGATCGCAGGATTCCTCCTTGTTGTGCTTGGAGTCGCCCTGCTCTTTCGGAAAAGCTTCAAAATTGAGTTGCACCGCACGATCATTAATTTGAACATGTCATTTCGGGCCACGGAGATGCAAAACACTGCCGGGAATATCTCAATGAATCTCGCTGACTACAGGACCAGGCACGATTGGAATATTTAATCGTAAATCATTATATCAACAAAATGTATTTATTAATACATTTTGTATATCAAAAATCTTATTTTTCAAGCACGTATTAAAGCCACACAGACACTTACACAAATCCAGACTCGGTTTCCATTCACCGTCGGCACATCCCACATTCCTCATCCTAATCTTTGTGTTATCTTGTTTGTGTCACATGCACCAGTATCCACAGAAAATATCCATCACGTTTGACCTTGTGTAATGTACTCAATATGTGTTGTTTACCATTGTAATGCTTATTTTTGAACTGTTGTTATTATCCAAGAGTTCAAGTACCCCGGTAGTCGCCGCACGGTCGCCCCGGTGACTGATGCTCTTTATGCATGTCTCTCATGTCACATCTGTCATCAAGTCACGTTCCTATGTTGTGAATTCTGTTCATTGACAATGGCAATAAATATATCTTGATTCCTGATTCCTGATTCCTGATTTACAAAAAAAAAAGATGTTGTACATATAAGGGCCACACCTGTCAATAAGCCGCAGGTGCCCACATTGTAACATGAGATATTTCATCATAAATCACAGCTGTCCCTACTGTCCCCTCTGTCTTTGATTACTCTGTGTGAGAGTATTTACCGGCCTCTTCACATCTGGTTCATCTGCTCCTGCGCTTGTTCTCAGCGAGTGACTTTGTAACATGGGATCTTTACACAGAAATAGTGTTCCACGGTAATAATGCAGGGTTGTCTTTTGACTCATTTCTCTGTCGGATTGTAATAAAACACAGTGTTTAAAAGCTTAAAATATAGAGAACACGACATTTGACCTGGACAGTGGCTTCACTGACATGTTCTTCTACAGTAAGACAAATGCTTGCGCCTCCTGCTGGTGTGACCCCCCGGTGGCCGTTAGCCAGTAAAAATCTAAAAATCAACCACAGGGTGGCCACAGGGTTCAAAAGCATGGGAAAAAGCAGCATCTTGGAGTCCGAAAAGTACGGTAGATTTCAACCGCGGTGACTCCCCTCAAATATAATACAGTTACAAGTCGTTCTTTGTTTCATAACAGACATTTATTATCGGACAGGAGGAGTCTTCAACATGTCTTACAAATCATGCCTCACAAATGTTGGCACATGCCGTCAGAACTAAAAAAGACATGCAAACTTAAATTAACAGTCTTAATAAACAAATATTTTTAAACATGACAAAACAATGAAAAATGACCTCATTGGCCTCATTAGTCAAAGGAATGAAACCCTTTTGTTGCACGGAGCAAACACCTCGTGAGGCTCTTCAATTAAGCAGTGCACAATAAAAACATAAATGTGTTTTTAAACTGAATATTGCAACTATAAAATTAAATGTATGAGAGATGTGTAGCAGCTACAACCATCATTCCCTTTACTACACTTTTACCCCGTTCAATGTGTAAAAAAGAAATGCCAATAAACTTGCAAGGCCCCGGTGTGACTGTGAAATGCTGCATTCTTCAGCCGAGCCGTGAAAAATGGTTACTGGTCACCAAATGGTTTCCAAAGTGAAAAATACAGTTACTTCAAAATATTAATACCTGGGTGTGTGGAACGACAGTGTCACATTCAGTACCCCCTGTTTGAAAAAAAAATCTACTTTGGGATGTGGAAAGTTTATATTAAACGCTGCAGCAAATTATTAACTCCATTAAATATATATTCTTAGGCATTTGGCTGATATTCAAGCTCTATTTTGTTGTTAAATACAAATACCAAATCAAGGCAATACAATTTAAACGTATGCACAGATTGCAGTATTTCCAGATGGGCTTTGCCTTGAACCTCGAGGTGAATGACTGTAGCTCAGATATATTTGAATAAAAATAGGAGTGCGTGGGTTAGTGAATTCCTCACAGTTTAATCTCCACTGACTGTCCAAATGTAATTCTTTGGTGTGAGATTGTAGTTATTATTCGAGGGGCTTCTCGACTCTGGAATGAACAAAGATCATTTATAGAGCAACTTTACAGAAACACAGATCAAGCCAAACAGGACGCACAAAACATTACGCACAAATACACAGTACAATGACGAGGAATTATTGATACTAATAATATTTTAATTACAAAAAGGACAGCTTTCCTTATCGTGTCTTTTGAGATCTTTGCGCTGGAAGAACATGTGCCAAGAAGATACATAAATAATGACTTCTTTGTGTTCTTGTCAACTCAAGTGTCCAGTATGTACGAACACTGTGCTGATGAAGGTGCTCTCTTTGTCTTTGCTCAAGGCCACCCAGGAGGAGTTCGTCTGCATGAGAGCCTTGGTCAGGAGAGAGGGAACGCATTTTAAACTAACTGCACTTTCTAACTTCATTGCTACAGATATAGAAAGATAGAACGCTTTGTTAATGATACTTCAGTTCTAAAATTAAATGGGGGAGAAGAGCAGAGAGGACATTCAGCACATTGTCAGAGCCAGGAGTCGATCTCACGACACAGAGCCCGGCATATGTGCTGCTACTCAGACCGCTTGGCCAGATAGACACGTTTAATGTCACGCTGTGGAACATTCGATAACATACTGTAGCCACGGAAACAAGCTGCGACAGGAAGAAGCCGCATCTGTCATTGTGTCTCATATGAGCGTGTTCTGTACTACCACTACTCCTACTGTTACTACTGTTACTCCAACTACGCTTTTAACTACTACTACTACTGTTTGTTGTTGTGTTGTTGTTGTTGTTGTTGCTGTTTATTGCAGCTCTGCACTCACACACTAATCTACTTTTCCCCACCCACTGCTCCTTTGGTTTTAGGAAAAAAGTAAGCTATTAAGCATTTTTTACAATGGCTACACGCTGCAGGGAGTGAGGAAAACACTGCTGATGAATATTGCTATTTTGCAAAGGAATTAAAAGCAGATATTCTCTACTTCTACGACTACTACTCAGTACCAGAAGTGGGTAGTTACTGCTATTACTATTCTAAATCCCAGTAAGAGTGAGCAAATATACTACTTCTATAACTATTAAACATTATTAAACAGAGATACCACTTAGTTACATTTACTGCAGTCATTTTTCATTAAATTGTACTTCTCTGAGTAGTTTCCAGATACTACTACCACTAATACTTTTACTCCAGCTTGAGTAATATATGTAAAAATGTTGCAGTACTCCTAGGCAGTCTCAGGGTTAAAAAGCAGAAATACGATGTCATTTTGTTTCTTATACTAAAGGTACTTAAGAGCAAGTTTAAATACTAAGAACAATACAAATAAAGCATAATATTTTGTCCTTTCATGTTTTGTTCTGAATTAGATTAATTTAAAATGATAAATCATGTATCATAACTTATAATTATTCTTTCTTGAGCGGTATGTTTCCCCAAATACGTATTTAAGCTTACTTAAATACTTTGATTATTACTTGTTGAGTTGTAATATCATATTTGTACTGTAACTCCTTGACAATTTTACTACTTCTCTTTCCACTTTTGATATTAAAATTTGTACTCAAAAGTATATAGTGTCTAAACCAGACCTGGAGAGACTTATCCATGCGTTTGTCTCTAGTAGATTAGACTACTGTAACGGCCTGCTCACTGGCCTCTCCAAACGAGCTGTAAAACAGCTGCAGTACATCCAGAACGCTGCTGCTCGGGTCCTGACCAGAACCAGGAAGTACGATCACATTAGTCCTGTGCTCAGGTCTCTGCACTGGCTCCCTGTGGCTCAGAGAATAGACTTCAAAGCAGCTCTGCTTGTATACAAGTCTCTCTCATGGCCTAGCACCAAAGTACATCTTGGACATGTTAGTGCCAGATGAACCATCTCGGACTCTGAGGACCTCAGGGACCGGCCTCCTGCTGGTGCCCAGAGTCAGGACTAAACATGGGGAATGTGCGTTTCAGTTTTATGCAGCTAAAATCTGGAACAGTCTTCCAGAGGATGTGAGACAGGCCGCTACTTCTGGCATTGTTCAAATCTAAACTAAAAACTGTTTTGTTTGGCTGTGCATATGACTGAAATGCTTTTCTTTGCACTCTTCTCTTTTATGTCTCTGAACTATTATTTTGTGATTTCTGCCATGTCTTTGTGATTTTAATGCATTTTTTCCTGTTGTGTGAAGCACTTTGAATTGCCTTGTGTACGAATTGTGCGCTACAAAAAAACTTGCCTTGCCTTGCCTACTTAAAATGTATACACAGGGCTCGCACAACGGAAAATACCTCCGCATACCAAAAGTACAAATCACTTATGGCGTGACGAGCAAAACAATTGTAGTAGAAGTAGTTTGTCTTGACTGTGACTGTACTTCCTTTGTATCCAAGGAATTTTTATACGAATGCGTTTTACAGGGCAATAGCAGAATATAAAAATAATAATAAGGCTTGAAATAAAAAATGGGATTAACTTTAAAATAAATAAAAATAATGAAGAGAAACAAATCACAGTACGTAATATGTAGTTTATGAATATGTTATTATTATTTATTATTTTATTATTATTATTATTATTATAATTATTTTAAATCTTTTGTATTTTTATTCAATTTATTTTTTTTTGTTATTTTTTTTTGTTTTTAGACACTATTTATTTAGATTGTAGATAATTTATTTACTGTTTTAGGTTTTTATTATTTTATTTCATTTTATTGGTATTTTTTTTTTTTTTTTTTGTATTTTTTTTTTTTTGTATTGTATTTCTTTTTTTCATCATTATTGTTCGGAGCACTGGTCGAGCGTGTGTAGTTAAAGTGCATTTCATGGTTTGTGTGCAGCACTTTGGAAACGTTTCAATTTATAAAATATAAATTAAGTGGATTGGATTAAAATATATGTGGACAAAACAAGGTCAAACAGATGTCCAATGTATGAAGCAAAATGTAATGAATTAACAAATACTACTTTAAGGAAACATGTTCCCAAGGTCTTAGGTTTAAGTATTTAAAAACCCAAGTAGAAACAGTAAGTATTTGGTGTTCAGGACATCACAACGCTTCAGGCTAGAAAACTGCACAGATTAACACATTTATGTAGTGTAATAGGCTCAACTTGCTTTATAAATGCATTTAAAATGACTGAAATCCCCTATTTATTAGTTGTTTTGTCAGCTTCCTTACAAGATGTATGAATGTAAATAATCTATTATTTTGAACAGAAATCAATGACCAGACATTTTCACCAAGGTTTTCTCAGCATTTCTGGCAACCACACAACAAATTTAATGCAAACTGACAAAAATATATACATTACAACATTTGAGAGAACTAAAAATACCGCCTCACATTGATTTGAGGTCGCGCAGCTCTTCACCAGCTCCATCTGCTATCGAGTATAGATCGGTTTCAGCCACTAGGGGGAGTGCGCTGAGAGACTTCCTTTTCATCAGGGTAATTGAAAACCACTACACAAGTGCAGAGACAGTCTACAGATGTGTTGTCAAGAACCGAGGATGACACAGTGCACCGGAGACTCCTGGAGAACTGACGGAATAAACGGAAAGAGTAAGACGCATTCTGGGCTTTGGGGGATCCCAAGTGCCTTTAAATCTCACGAGAGGATGTCAAAGAACCCAAAGATATTAGCATTATACGATATTAAAAGGTGATACAACTAACGAACTAATAATAATAGGGACCTCAAAACATATAGACTAAATACTGAAACAAACACGTAGCTAAACCAGGCCAAATCTGTACACCCAAAACTAAAATCTATGGCAAAAGATGAGCAAACTAAAACAATCAAAGAAAAAGTGTTGTAAAAAATAAACATACTGTATACGCGACGATTAATTGAGACCAAACCTGGGACTAAACCTAGACTAATCCAGGACTAAACACTAAGAATGGTCCGATATTGCTGCGAAACGATATTTGCCGATACTGATATTTTAAAAATCCATAGCACGCCCCACAAATCTTAAGTTTCTGTAAAGTTGCCGATACTCGGACCGATACACCTTATCTTTTATTCTCACGGTGAGCGGGTCGCCTCTCTACAGATCTGACCTGTAACCGTGGCGATAGATTCTGTTAGTTTTGGTACCCTACTGCGGAGCTATCCTTCCAAATCCGTTAAACAGTCAAAACATTTTCAAAAATAAATGGAAATA
>BJKM01000671.1:205000-289984 GCA_015082035.1 Chaenogobius annularis
GAAGCTGCCCTGGGGCTGACGGACAGTGAAAGCAGCCAATCTGCGCCACCGGGATCTACAGCGACGACGACCACTAACCACTCACACCACATTCATCTTAAGCAACGTGGAGGCACATCATGATCGCTCGAGTGTTTCCCCAACGTTTTTTGACTTGACTTCCCCTTTAAGCCTCGTCTCACACTCTGCGTTACGCCTGTATCGTGTACTGCGGTATTTAGCGAGTATAAATACAGTGTATATACACTCATATATAGCAATTCTTTTAAATGACATTTTCTTGTAAAAATAACTTTTATATTGTTTAAAAATATATGATTCAATTTCAATATTCAATTTCACCTTTGTTTTAAATCTGAAATAGGTTTATTATAACCCTTTATTGTTGTCTCTGCTGCCCCTTTGGTCTGTTTTACAAGAAACATGGCACAACTCTCCCATTTGCATTTATTTTGTTACAAATAATAATAATAATAAAAATAAAGTTTATTCACAAAGCAACACGGCTGTCATGAATTTGACACAGTGTATTGCAATTTACTGAATACTCACAACAAATAGCAGCAGACCGCAGTTAGAACCAGCTTGTGACAATAACCCTGTAGGGAAAATAAAGACAATTATGATCAACAGTAAATAAGAAATACAGTAGGATAAATTCAAGGTGTTAGGACAAATTCTGCTTTCTTAGAAATGGGAAGTTGAACAGTATATTTTAGGCTGCAGTTAATGCCAAAATGACCAAGGTTTTAAAATGTCTTATGAATGTATGTGTGGCAATGATGTTCACATCATGTACTGTATTATTTAGAAGTAAATGGGATATTTCAATAGATCCATGGGTTTAAAAGACACCAAAAAGCAATCGAACAACTTTATTAGCTTAGCACTTGAATGCTAGTGAACGCTAACAAACTTATCTTCTGTTTGGTCCTTTGGGGATAAAAAAAAAGGCACATGTCCTCCGACAATCCCCCAAAACAGGGTCATTACAGACATGGAAATAACAAAACTTAGTTCCGCCATGGTTAGATTAAGTGCAAAAGTGAATATGTCCACAAAGATCAAACTTTAAAGGACGTCTGAGCTCACGGCTGCTACACGACGATCGGCAGCACGTATCACATGATCGCAGAGGAAGTGCGGAGGCTCATTTTCTCCAATGGAAAATTAGGTAAAAAAATCGTAAAATAGGGTTTGATTAAGAGTGCCTTCACTTCTTATTCTCCCCTGGGAGGCAAATACACGTTACAGATCTAGTTACATTGCGTACTGCAATGTTAAAGTACAATAAAACATGATATATAATAGTGACATCTGCTGGCCATTAAGCAAAACTGCTAAATAATTTTGACTGGATGACCGAAAATACAAACTTAAATACTGTAAAATGTAGCCCTACCAACGTTTGCAACCAAAAGGACATTTCTGGATTTTACCGTAATTATGTATTAGGGCATTTGGGTTCCCAAAGTACATCACGTGGCACTGAACTGGAGGTCAAGAGATGATTTCAACAACAAATTGGTCGTCATGGTAAAATTGCACTAATGGGAAACGGCAGTTTGTCTACGTCAATAACTCGAAATTTTGTTGGACTAGTATATAAATTAACATTTTGGGTAGATTGTAAATTTGCAGCAAGGTCCCAGAGTTTGTAACTAGGCTTTTTTGAGTTCTGGCCTTAAGTTTGAGAACCCTTGTATTCGGGCATCACTCCTTTTAAACTCAATGTAGTTTTTAGTATTAGACACTGCAAGTCAAAGAAAGTACAATAATATCTTTCAAATCTGTTCAGATATTTTAAATCCATGTTTCAGACATTTGTCAACACAGACTTTTTAAAACAAAATCTATCAGTTTATATACAAAAGTGTCTATCAATGTCGACTGAAGGACAAAACCAATTACCAAAAGCCCTCATAAAAATGAGCCATACAAAGTAAATTTATACAATTTATTGAAAATGTTTTCACTCCTGCATCTTCTCAATGGTCTCCTCTTTGTATTTGCCCTTCTCCTTTCCATCAGCGCGAGACTTGGCCTTGCGCTCCAGGATCTTCTTGCGATCCTTGTCAAGTTTTAGCCTGGTGATCACCACCTGAGGACCAACGAACAAGTTTTAAACTTAAGGTTTAGATAATTACAGTGTGTTTAGACAAACGTCCACATGTCGACTTTAATAGACATTAACCAAGTGAACACATTAAATCAAAAAGCTCTGCTTTCCCTCAAATTCAGTGTTGTTAAACCTTTACTGCGATGTTTACATTGTGCTCAAGTATGTTTTATATTGCTTCCTTACAATTGCTTTGTATTGCTTACAAGATGCATTTTGACTTCATGACAATTCAGAATGAAAAATGCTTTAGCAAAGCAGTGACAGAAGACACTAGCAGTGTCTGATTAAAGACTCATACAATGATTACAAAAAAATAATTACAAAAATAATCATAGCATATTTACACAATTGTTTGAGGGCTATTGAAGAGTAAACCACAGGTTAAACATAATTTTAGGTTATCAATTTGACAGTTGAATAGAATGGGAATCACGCACATATCCCCAACTTGATATTTCCCCCTCAGTTTTAACAAGCGCTCCAGGAACCCAAATAGTATTCTGGAGTTCAAAACAATGATTATTGAGGCGCATCCGCCTGTCCGTCCGAGGGAGTCGGATCTCTCCTTCACTGTGGAACTCCTACAGGTTTCTACTTTTTCCCAAAGAGGTTTGGTAGTTTTTCCTGGCCGAGAAGAAGGGTCTAAGGACAGGGGAGCTTGGGACATCTAAGGACACAGGACGCTGGGACATTACCAAGTCCTTATGAACACTGTTTATTTTGTTTTCCACTGTAGCCCCTCGAGGCAACTACTGTTGTGATTTTGGGCGTTACAAAAAATAAATTGAATTGAATTGATTCCAGTTGGTCTTATACTTTGATGTCTGGGTTTGTATTGAAAAAAGTAGGTCATCACCGTTTTGCAGTTTGCATGTGTGTTTCTATGTTGTTTTGTAAAAGGTGTATGGAAAAGATCACAAACATGTCCCCAGCACTACAAAGACACCTCCGGCACATGTAAGCAGGATGGTATGAGCAGGTCAGTGTATGCACTTGTCACACTGACCACAGTTGTGAGCTCAGGCGCTGCCTGTACAAGACTCAATTGCACAGTTTGGGAAGTGAGTTTGGGAATTACTTTTAAAGTTGAAATAAAATACAAAATTACAGTATGTCAAGCTTTAAGACTATTCCTATTTTGCAAATGTATGGACCGCCTCCTTTCTGAGACAAGTTTTACTCAGCTCTTCTGACAATTTCATACAGACTGAAAATAAAATGCATCCTTCGAAGCAAGACTTTAAACCAGCATTGCTAAAATAATGATTGTGCCCAGATCATCTCGCGAGAGTTAGGACAAATATAAAAGAAATATAACTCTTAAACACATTTCACGTTTGTATCTGCGGGGGTAACAATATTGTTTTTATTTGTATCTAGTATTATTTTACTTTGGTGCTCTATTTATTTATATTTCAAAGTTTGCAATAATAAAAAAAAAATCTAAATAACTAAATAAAAATTGGTGTTTCTAACTTCCATCCTTCATAAATGCAGGTTTTCCTCCATGAAACACCTATCTAAATGATTTCTGACTGAATTCTCCTTCATCAAACCCCGACACTTTGAAAATATAATAATAATAATAATAATAATAATAATAATAATAATAATAATAATAATAATAATAATATAAAATAAAATAAAAGTCATAATTGTCAGTGTAATTGTAACAAGTGCCACTAGATGAAGCCAAAGCGAATTACACTCAATAAAGTTTTTGAACTAAATAATTATTTAAAATGTCCTACATTTTGTGCTTTTAGACCATTTGCTACTTAACAGATAAAATAATCAACCTTGGAGAAAGCTGGGACACATTTATTTCCAGAGTCTCCAGAGTCTCGCTCTAAAACCTACACATCAAGTTAGAAATCTGGGGGTAATAATGGACTCAGATTTGAATTTTAACAGCCACGTCAGATCAATCACATCAGCAGCTTTTTACCATCTAAAAAACATTGCCAAAATCAAAAGTATAGTGTCTAAACCAGACCTGGAGAACTTATCCATGCGTTTTGTCTCTAGTAGATTAGACTACTGTAACGGCCTGCTCACTGGCCTCTCCAAACGAGCTGTAAAACAGCTGCAGTACATCCAGAACGCTGCTGCTCGGGTCCTGACTAGAACCAGGAAGTACGATCACATTAGTCCTGTGCTCAGGTCTCATGCACTGGCTCCCTGTGTGGCCAGAGAATAGACTTCAAAACAGCTCTGCTTGTATACAAGTCTCTCCATGGCCTAGCACCAAAGTACATCTCGGACATGTTAGTGCCATATGAACCATCTCGGACTCTGAGGACCACAAGGAACCGGCCCTCCTGCGTGTGCCCAGAGTCAGGACTAAACATGGGGAATGTGCGTTTCAGTTTTATGCAGCTAAAAATCTGGAACAGTCTTCCTGAGGATGTGAGACAGGGCCGCTACTCTGGCAATGTTCAAATCTAAACTAAAAACTGTTTGTTTGGCTGTGCATATGACTGAAATGCTTTTCTTGCACTCTTCTCTTTTATGTCTTGAACCAAGATTGGTGATTTCTGCCATGTCTTTTGTGATTTTAATGCAATTTTTTCCTGTTTGTGTGAAGCACTTTGAATTGCCTTGTGTAACGAATTGTACACAAATAATACTGCTGCCTGCTGCCTTGCCTACATTTTGTGCTGCTTTTAGACCATTTGCTACTTAACAGATAAAATAATCAACCTTGGGAAAGCTGTGACACATTTATTTGAGAATCGTGCCTCTGTACTGGCTGTGAATTCATTATTAATAGCCTATGGTCTATGGTCGGTCTGTGGTCCTGCTGCCAGTCAAACTCCTGCCTCCGCCGCGCACTAACCGAGCCACGGCGACACGGAGCGCGCACTGACAACAACAAGCCCGTGACCGCCCGTGTTCACTGCACCGTCTGCCTGGGAAAAGTGATGCTGTCATAGCCCCCCTTTTCGCCGCGGACACACCGAGGCTCTCCTCCTCTCTCCCCCCCGGTGCTGGCTCTGGCTGTCTGACACGGCGGCAGTGCGGATGTTGTGGAGCCGCCGTCAGCGCAGAGCTCCTCATCCAGCAGCGGCCAGCAGCCGGAGGAGAAGATGAAATGTTTTTCCCGATATCTCCCGTACCTCTTCCGCCCTCCGAGCACCATCCTGTCCTCCACTTGCCACACAGAAGGTAGGGTGGGACGGCGAGGAAAAAGGGGAATCCTGTCAAGGCGACTGGGGAGTTGTACTTTGAGCGTGCGGTGTGTGGCATGACTGTTTTCGGGCTGTTGTCTCATGCGTTGGAGCTGCTGAGTGTGCACGGGAAGGAAGTTGGATTGTACAGCGGGTTTGTGACAGTGTGTGAAGTGTATTTGTGCAATGCTAAGTGCTAAGCAGAGGTCACATAAGGAGTGCTTGCTTGTGACTTAAACCTTTTTGTCAGCGTGGCTTGCTATTTTGGGGTTTATTAGCTGCACCCCTATGGCTACTGTAGCTCCCCTAAAGCTGTCAACATATACAGGCCTGCACTGTGCAAACTGTATGTAGTTGCACTCTTGCACTTTTTCACACTTACTCAGTGGTTCACAACCTTTTCTGTCTTGAGTACCCCCTAAATCTTGTCCCACACTAGCTCTGACCATGCAAAATTTTCTTTTTCTTACTCTAATACTATTCAATTACAGCTTTTAAAAACTTAAGTCATTCTAAGTATCTTCTTGGTTGGGAAACACTAGGATTAAGGTGATTTGTTCTCAGCAGTTTCGTTATAGTTATAGCCCAGCCTGTTTTTTATGGGCTATAGTTTAGTTTTGTAGGTCATGTTTTGCACCAATAGTTGTAGCTGTCTCTTTGTATTCCAAGTGCCTCTTTAGTTATAAAAGTTTCTGTCTTGAAAAGGCTACTCCAACACTAATCAAAACATATGAATTGATTTATATTGCACTGATGTCTTTGTATAAGTACATGTATTATAATCAATCTATTCTATATGTCTCTCAGTTGATGACTCTTTCTCTTGTTTGGAGCTGAATACTCCACTTTTTGGTTTGTGTCCCGGGCCTTTTGGTATGTTGGAATGTCTGCAATAACACAACATTTTCTCATTATATTACACCCTGTCTTTGCTGGAGGTGTGTTAAAATGTTGAAATAGGTAAACTGCGCTTCGCAAAGCTCTGGTCAATTCATCCTCCTGATTGCGCTGTCACATGGGACTTAGAGGGTCTGTCTGTTTACTAGGTCATAATGTGGAATAGGCCTCTGCATTATTTAGCTGAGCATGGTTGCCCTGTTTCCAGTTTGAGTTGTGCCCTCAGCCCTCTGGCACAGACACTGAATGTTACAGTAGTAGTATCCTATACTTCTTCCTCTTTGTAGCGCCTTTAGCCAGGGGCCTTCAAGGTTTCCCATGGCTGACCTAATATATAATGTGAGCAATAACACAGCAAGAGGGACATAACTCTGTCACTGACCCACTCATGAGCTTATATTACACATATGGCACATAAAGCATCAAGATCGCTCTCAGAAAACAGTGTACGCCGGAAACTACCAATGTAAAAATATGACATTTTCTAAATTTGAACTTTTCCGTTTATTGTTTGTGTGTAGAGCTATCATTAGTTATCCTGGTTTGTTGTTGCTCTTTGTCAAATTCACATTTTCAATCGTAATAGTGTATAAAACCATCACATTCCCAGGTCTTGAATTTACTCGTGTCTTTTAAGTGCTGAAGATGTAAAAGGTTTTGAGATAATGCTATGTAGATGTGACATTGGCCTTAAGTGAATTGTAACTACCTGAAGATCAAAACATATCCCTTCTTTCTTTTTGCTTGTATTGTGCATGTTGTGTTACTAGTCAAGTTAAGACACACAAATAGTAAAAGTGGCCTTTTTAATGTATTTATTTACCTTTATTTAACCCGCAAAGTCCCATTGAGATCTCTTTTTCAAGAGCGTCCTGGCCAAGTAGCAGAACAGAACACATTTCGACAATCACAAGAATTTGTTCCTTAAAAACAGTTATAAATCATAAATCCATTTCCAAAACCTTTCAGCATTAATTTAAACTGACATGGAATCAGTTTTTTTTTAGTTTCCAAACCTTATATTTTAAAATTGATGGTGCAGAAAATTGAAATGCTACTTTGCTCGTTTCTGTGCGAACACTATAATGACAAAGCTTGTGACCATTCTATCTAAAAATCAGAGCTTGGTTTTAGATCATTACATTTCTGTTTGGACAAGACTCACCCCATGCAGCTGCAAGACAAGACGTGACATTCAGGGCAGTTTGCTCCTCTATATTAAAGCGTATTATGCGTTACAAAATTTGATGCCAATGCCCCTTAGGCTTCATTACGGATGTTAGGGGATGCATAAGCATTTAGAGCCACTTCTATTTGTAAACAAGCAATCAGCCAATCGCCTGTCTGCAATGAGGGGAGTGGTATACGTAATAGAGGAAGTAAACATGAAGCTGCAAAGCTCAGCCACAGTAACATGATCCATGAACCGCCGTAGCTCTCAATTCAAGCCCATATTAACAGTTGCAAATAAACAGAGGAGGAAGATGACGAGAAGAGACGATGAAGAGTCTTCTGGTGCTTGAGGCCAGGGATGTGTGATGACACAACAGATGACCCTGTGTTCAGGCATGTGGATAAAAATCATGCCACAGTTTGTCATTCTAACAAAAGTTGACATTGTTGAGTCATTTATTAGACATATTTAACTTCTTAATAGGGCTGTAGTCGACTTAAAGGACTTGCTCTGTGACATCGATTAGCTGACTAAAATGTGGTGCTGGCAAAAGATCTCAAAACTATTAAGTATCTATTTGTTTTTTACATCATGGTTTAAAAAAAATAAGTAAAAAAGATCTAAAACTATGAATAAACAGTGTTTTTACTGAAAAATAAAAACAACAGAATAAATCTCATAATATATCTCTCGTAAATCTCACTTTCTTCTCCTTTCAGCTGTTGTGGATATAAATCATTTAAAATAGCCCAAAAATAATTGATGACCTATAAAGATCCACTTATTTTTGTAACAGTTTGTTATTTGTTGACTAATACATGTGTTGATAGTTGTTAACACTTGTATTTTGCAGTTCTTCCATATAGTCCATATTGAGGTGTTTTTTGCCCTTTCCTGCGACCTCTCGGTCACAGGCTTATATCTTCATCCAATTCACATCCACTCGAGTGTGTTTGACCTCAGGGATGATGAGTGCGCAGCCGCCACTGTTAGAGGACTACAGGGCTGAACGCTATGAAAAAATCTGCAATATTCAATAACTAAGATATACTGTTTCAATATTGGGTTATTTTGTCAAACAACAGTGAGTAAATGGCAAAAGTTCAGGCTGTTTAAAAAACAAATTACTTGATTTACTAGACAATCTGCATCACAATAAAAACTTCACAGAGACTAAACCAATACAAAAGAAAAGAAAATATCATGACAAAGCTACAAAACACTTCCCCTTTCTTGCGATATATAATATTTTGTTAACAAACTGTAATGTATTTTGCTGCCCTAAAACACCTTATATAAGCTTCTGTGCCTGACCTGTGATTATCTAGGCCGCCGTCTGAAGCAGCAGAACTCACAGTCACCTGGGCCCAGCGTGTGAGGGAGGCACTTTGCACAGACAGACTCTGCCTCTGAAGTACACACACATCTAAACAATATATAGAGCTTTAAATGTGTGCAGGTTCAAAATAGCTCTCTGTCCATATTCTCATAATGCCAGTTTCCCAGTAGGTTGCCACAGTAATATTACAGGTGCAGTAGGGAAAACTGAATAAAACTGACTCAAGCAATAAAGGCTGATCACGCAAGGCACAACTAAAAGCTGCTCAAGTCTTATGAAATGCTACTGTTACTATTTAGCACCTTAATGTAACGTATGGCATTTCAAACTCCCAAAATCGAACATTGATGGAGCCCTTTAGGAATGAAACGCTGGTCTGTGATTAAAGTACGTATTGTTGGTTTTCAGATTCTTGAATGTAATGTGTTCATATTTCTGATGTAGGAGGAATAATGTTTCCCTTTGAAAAGTATAACATTGATGGGCCTAAAATCTACACAAACCCACATATTAAACAAACAGAGAAGAAAGACAAGGAATCACAAATAGTTTTCTCCGGAGGAGGACGGAGGGAGAGGGATCCTTCCAGTTCCATCTGCCTTCGCTTCCTCCCAAGCATCCCCATCCACCTTCCTCTTTTTATTAAAATAAGGGACGCCCTGTTTACATGATCAGCTACGCCCTAAAAGGATAGAGGAACACATGGCGACAGCTTGTATACACACAACATTACTTATCCATTGCCTGTTGGACTCTGGTTGACCTAGGTTACCAGCAAATCATCTCGAGTGGTAGTTCCTTGCTTTTTCGTACAGGTCATCAGTTCAAAAGTCCAACAGGCTGCTGGATTAGATCAGCAGTTTTACATCTGCAACATAGTCTCACAAGCAGTTTATTAAACACACAAAATCATATACAAGAATAAGGAATGTATAAAAGAAAGAATAAAATCTTTACAATTATTCCAACAACATTTTCTTACATCCTAAAAGAAAATTCACAGATGTGTTGAACCGGATTCGTTTCTTTTGGACTAGGCCTTGGCTCACTATATTACAACTAAACTCCTGCACTTAAACCACATATAGAGTTCAGGATTAAACCTCAAAACCTTATGTTACTGGCAGATGTCCACAGGGATGCGTTCATAAAACAATACTATAAAGCACACCAAAAGAGCCGCATAACAGTGGCTCACTCCATGGTAAATGCATTTGTAAAATGTAGTGTTTTGTCAGAATACTTACAGAGTACATGAAAACTCTCAGCGGAGGACGGCGCAATCCCAAACTCTATCACAAATATTATACTGTAGGCATTATGAAAGTGATTTAATGTCATCTGAAACCCATAGTAAATGCATCTCCTCCAGCTTTACAACTTTAGTAATAAACACCTTCCAAAGTATAATGTGATATTGTTACATGAGCTCATGCAAAACGATCTTGTGAGATAAAGTGCTACAGTGACTGAATAAAAATAATAAATAAATTGTGAGGCCAAAATTGTAAACTGAGCTGCACCATTTATGTATTAAAATGTATACATTATATCAAAATCTCATCCCTCGTGGGCCCCATCTCGTGTCTTGTCACATTTTGCGAGGATTATGTTTCGTCCCACCCCTGCGTTAAACTGAAGTTTTTCGCAGACGTCGTGTACTTTTATGACAAAATACTATGCATTTTTCATTTATGATTTCCCTTTTCATTTTATCCCTAACTTTGTTATGCACGACAGCGAAATGCCACGGGAAAACCCTGCTGCCAAAAGATTACATCTAAGTACGGATTGAAGCTTGTCTATTGATTTTTCAATTAAATGTAAATATGAAATGCTTGACATAAAGTCTTTGTCTGAGATCAAATATAAATTAGTCACACTCACATCAATTTCCTATGATGCATTTGAAGAGTTACCAAACAAGCAAGTGCAGGATATGAAAGTACCAAAGACATGGACTTATAGTAATTACAGTATGGGGAACAAATACTGAACATTTTAATTCATTTAAGGAACAACAAAGGAATAAACACCTAAATGGAAAGTGCTATTAGTTCATAACAAACGTTAAGTTAAAAAGGTTATGTAGATTAATGTTACTTTAACATCTTTATTCTGAAGATGATGGAAATAAATCTTCTAAGTCAAATCATTGCAGCAGAGTGACTGTGAATTTGAATAGTGGATATGTCATGTATGTAGACATTACAAGTAAAATGTCTGCACAAAATGTCTGTCATTTTACATCGTCTCGAGAATCAGAAACTACTCACACTTGGTATATTTGTAAACCGGTTGGAGGACAGATCTGCTCTATAAGATGGAGATATGAAGGGACCCTTGGACTGAGCGAGACGAGGGACCAAAGCGGACAGCGGCGCGATGAGGAAGTCAGTGGTCTGGTCAATACAATGTCCTCCAAACAAATGGAAAACCGATGCTGTTTGGATGAGCGGGCTTGCTCATGTATTTTCTATATTTCCCTGCTGTTTCCTTTTGTTCCGGTACACATGGGCCTGTCAGTCCCACTGTGATGGATTAAGTCTTAAAGGGTTTCAGATATGTGTTGTGTGTTTGGATGTGTATCTGCCTTGTGTTTTGATTTTGTGTTCCAAACTGACACCTGGATCATCTGTCATATAGTGTCCTCATATTCGGTCCCTATACTGATGCTGTGTATGGACCAGCGAGCCGTGACCCATTATTTGTTTCAGTGACACAGGGGTATAAGGGAAATGTATGGGCTTGTCAAAAGGGCAGTTCTAAATAGTTGTAGAATAAGGAATTTTCAGCCATGGCTCCAGTGTGCCATTATTATTGTGATGATTGCAGTAAGTTAGCTTGTGTACAAACGTAAGTAATATTAACATTATTTTAAAATGAGAACAGACATTATTCATTTATTCAAGCAGTTGCCATGGGCGTTATCTGTGTGTGCCTTATCCAGAGTGATTTTGGGCTGCCGATCTTGATGGCTTTCTCTGCAGGTCTGGTGGAGCGTGTAAAAGTGTTAATTGTGCCTTTGAACAAATTGTGAATCGTGTTTGAATTTACCGCTGGCACTACTTTATCTTTATGCCATCCATCACAGACCAAGACAAACAACACAGGATGAAAACAAACCCATTCCCACACAGCACCCGTCCTGCCAGCCCACCACAGTATAGTCGACATGAAAACACAAAGACGCAGGAGATTACAGCATCCCTCCTCTTGTATTGGTGCACACTCAATCCGTTGTATTTTTACTGCAAACATAGTGACGCACGGCTCAGTCTCACCTTCCTCTGTGTATATTCTCCTGAAATGTTCTTGGTGTTATTGTTTAACCCTTGATCTGTGACCCAATGTGTTGCGAACCATGTGGCAATGTCCGTGTTGGGAGGAATTCATAGTAAGACATAAAATTGTCATAAATTTGGACCTTTTATTATCTCAAAGAATAAAGTATTGGCTTAAAAGCAAAACATGTGGTTTCTATGTCGTGCTGGAACAATTAGTTACAGAATGGGTGAGATCGCTATAGCCTAGTTTGTTATTGTTTTGAAGATGTGCAACATTAAAATATTGAGTATGCCGCTTATAATAAATAAACTGCAAAAAGATAATTGGAAAAAAATTCCAACTTTCAAAAAAAAGCAATTAAAAGATATATTCTCAGCTTTTAACTTCATAATTGTTTTCCCTTTACCGATTACTAACTCAATGTTGTATTTAGAGTGATTCATACATGTTTGAGTTAACTTTTAAAAGTCAAAAATATGAAATATGACAATCTGCCATTTTTTTGTCAAATCGACACACGTTTTTTCTCTTGAATGTGCAAAAATGTGTCTATAAATGTGTTGGTTGAGGTTCAAGTATCACACAAAACATAAATGGACTGTACAATTAACCATAAAAGTGCAGAGATGTTCTTTATACCATTGTTTTGAAGATTACTAGTGGTTCTCAAATGTTTGGTTTTCCGAGTATCACCAGAATCTATTAACAATTTAAGGACTAAATTAGGGCTAAACCGGGTCTTAATTAGGAATACATCTTTGCAAAAGTAGTTTTAACTAAGAAATTACTGAAGGAAGCAAACATTTTCTAAAAATGACGAAGAACACTGAAGAACACATACCACAGTTTGAGAAACACAACACTAGGCATTTCTGTGTCTAGTTTAGTTTTACATTTGGACCTCTTTTGCATGTAAAACATGGTCTCAATTTGGTAATTAATGGTGAAAGGCAGCTATTGTTTATCACATGTGGTCAGGCCCATGACACAAAGCAGACTCCATATTGGGTGCAACTGCTGCTTCTGTCGCATGAGAACAGCCCCGACAATGTACTGGGGGTTACTATTGGGATTGTGGTAAATATAGAACAACAGGATGGGTTTCCTTTTTCCTTATACGCTTCCTCACAGCTGTCTCTTTGATTTAGCCCGAGGTTGTGACGGGTTAAGTAAAAGACAGGCGCACGCTGACAGATCTGCTAAGCTGCAAAGTTGATGCATTAAATCATGACAGTGTCACGATCATAAACATGCCAGTGAAGCAGACCACAGTGTAAGCACAGCAGCATTTCTACAAAAGAACAGTTTACACCTGCATTTAAATGTTGAGAATGTGCCAAGCTTTTATAGTTGTTTGAACAGACAGACTCAGATGAAAATTTAATGAGGCTTGAGCAGGGAGGATAGGGAACAGGTTGTGCTATGTGTTGTTAAAAATGATGAAGATACAGTGCAGCTAAAAGCAATTGATGTGTAAAAATAGCATCAAATTAGAGGAATAGGTTTTCTGAAGTGCAAAAAATGCTATGTGTAACTTCAAATAATACTTTTTTTGTTTGTTTTCTTTCAATTACCAGTAGCAGTGATGAGGGAATAATAAGTATAGTTATCGTTAGTATTTGCTGTTTTTTGTGTGTGATGTTGCCCTTCTAATGGTGTAACAATACAACTTGATACCTATACTTTTATGTTGTCAATGGTGAATTAGCTCGCATTTTACACTTGATACTCAACTCAAGTCTTTTATCAATGAAGGATGCTTGTTTTGTAGCAGCCTGTGTACAGAACTGCTTGGATGTAATAGCAGGCGAAATGGGTTACAACACTACTTTACATGGTCATTTTGACAGCAATTTTTCACTGCATAAGGCAGAAATTGCCCACTTTATGGGTGATTGGCACCAACAACATGCTGAATACAGTGTTTTTCTTCCTCTGTGTTTGGAAGCTCAGTCTATTCAGCAGCAACCTCTGTTAATGTGTGTAGTTATTGGCTGCTTTTTCTCCTTTGAAGTTCCATTTAGTAACAGTTAAGTTTGTTGTGATTTATGAGCAAAACCAAAAGAAACAATCTTATTTAAAGGTGTGTGTTACAACCCCTGGCTCTTAAGGCAACATACCAAGACTTGTGGGAGGAGAGTTTGTACATATTAACACTTTCAAGACCATTATTTAAGAGACGACTGAAATATGAAAAACTATGATGATAAACTAATACAAGAATTACGATGAATTTCAGAACTTGTTCGGAGAGGCCAACAATATTTTTCGATGAACAACACATAAGATATTTTGGTCTTTGCGGAGCACATTATCTAAATCCGAGGTTCTTTAACTTTTTACACCTAGTACCATATTTGGTCTTCTGAGTACCACCAGATCTAAACCAGGTCTAAAATAGGACTACACTATTACTTTTCAAGTTCTCAACAAGGCAAAGCCCAAAAAGAGGACAAACATGGAGCATGTGTACCAAAGTTTGAGAATAAATGATCGAAATAACTGCAGCCTTTGTGATTTGAAAACTGCAGTGGTGGAAGAAGTACTCAATTTTGAATCTAAAAAATACAGGATACAGGGATACAGGAGCAAAAGGTTACTCAAGTACTTTATTTATTTTATACTATTTCCTTACTCTCTGTGTCATGTTCCTTTTTTGTGTTTTATGTTTCATGTGCTTGAACTTTATTACTATTATTTTTTTTTTAAAAGTACAAAGCGAAGGACCCCTTTTAAAAAGTACAGTCACAGTGTAAGTTCTCTAATAGTGTCCACCACCTGCTTGTCTCCATGGAGATGTTATTGCTTTGCGCATGTTCCACAGTGCAACATTAAACTCATCAAGCTTGCTTAGAGATGTTTTTTACACCTTGAAAGCATTCTCGTATGAGCAGGCTTCCCACAGTTCTGACCTGTAACTTGGCCTGGTGACCTACTTGTCTCATGCCAATATATAAGTTTAATTCCATTCTGCGAAACAATCCAGGTATCTACTATGATGTACTTGCACGTAAACACTGTGCAGACTGGAGGATTTCAATAAAGTGAACAAAACACATGCTTTTTTGCTGGTGTTCTACTTCCTGGCATTGACAATTGTCCTCTCTCTCTAGCATTCTATTTCTGCTACTGTTTTTGACCATTAAAGGGAATTACTTTAAAACAAAAGATTGCATTGTCCAAGAGATCCAAAAACATCATTAAGGGGAAGATTTCAGATGCCAACAAAAGACCCAAATCAGGTTTAATCTAGTTAATTCTGCTCAGTTAAATGAGCTGTTAGTGAAATTGCACTCATACATCAAAAAAATAGTGCACTCAATGTGTTAGAAATACATTTGATCCATTTGCAACATACGAATATTTAGTTTTACAGAATACATTGAAATGAATAAATGCTTTAAACATTGTAGTGTCTGTAAAATATGTCGATTAAATTAACCTAATCCTGCCTGGAACTATATTAAATGCTGATTCAGGACTAATGCGGGAACAATCAAACTGTTATTCATGCAATTTGTACTGTAGGTTTGTTTTTCGTTACTTTGTGTTTGTACAGTAAATGCCCAGTGTCCCAGACGGAGAGAAAAAGTGTAAACAACATGGGCGTGACGCAGGAAAAGCCCTACACTCATCTTAATGTTGGTGGATAGAGAAAACAATATTATTTAGATTAGATACAGCCGAGGAGGGGTCTCAGATGTGGTCTCGCTCACTAATCTCCTTTAGTGCTGCACGTTCGACCCTGTTCCCTCCCAGCTTCCTCTCGGAACGGGGTCAATGTCACACAATGTCCACTGGATGACAAAGGGTCTACTATTCTTCTCACTATCTTTATGAGGCGGATGGCGTGAGGTTTTGTGATGTCGTGTGTCTGGTAGAGGCAAAAGACCAAACTTTTAGGTTTTGAAGATGTGCAACATTTGAATATCGTTCTTAGTTTTAAAAAGGCTACAAAAAGAGCTGATAAAAAATGAAAAATAAATGTATGTTGTAAACTGTATGTCTAAACAAACATACTCAGTATTCAGAATCAGAATCAGAATCAGAAAGGGTTTATTGCCATTGTCAATGAACAAAATTCACAAACAAAGAATTTATCTCGGCATTAAGGTGCAACATAAAACACTGAGCACTGCCTCCGATCCGTCAGGAAGTCAGTGATCCACATCGGATCGGGGCTTGTGGTTGGTGAGGAGCCGGAGCCCCCTCCACACGGAGGCGGGGTTGTTGTCAGAGAACTGCTGCTTCAGACGCGTATTGTACTGTGATCTCGCTCGAGAAACCTTCTTTGCTAAATCCATACTTTAAATCCATACTTTGCATCTTTGCAGCACATATCCTTAAAACAACATTGACAAATACATCTATATTTTGATTATAATGCCCATCTCTTGTGTATGAGCTATTTCTGCACTTTGGTGATTCATTTTACGGACATTTCACATGTTTTGTCTGATGATTAAACCTCAACTAATACATTTAAATACATGTTTTACATAATTTCTGTTGGATTGACATGATTGATGATAGTTTGAATATTGCCAAAGCTATACTAGTATGGAGTATAGCTTAACGTATGGAGATGTTGGATGGTGTAAAACAGACTGGTAGACTTTCCTATATAGATGTTTAAGATGTTTAAGCTACTTGGAAATATTATAGAGCATTCATCAGCTAATTGACTGCCTAATAGTTTGTAGTGATTTTCTAATTGATTTGGCATGGCTTTTAAACTGAATCTCCTTTAACGGGCAAGATTTTAGAAGCTTTAACTTATGGTATTAAGTACTTCAACAATCTAGCAGGGCTTTAATAAGATCTTTTTTAGCTTTGATTAGGGAAGCAGACTTTTTATACTTAAGATTATGATCACTAACACTGGCTTTTTGATTTAGGGCCATCATTGCAAAGCATCTGTCCATTGTTAATGAGATTAATGAGGCTGGCAACATCCCACATTTATCCAAGCTAGGGGACCAGCAGCTTTATGACTCATTTGTGTCTGCCTGCTGGAATACTAAGAAAAAAGACTTTGGAAAATAATTTGTTTCATGAAATGTTGTACTTTTAAATCAGGTCAAATTTCGATTTAGAATTTTTAAACCCTGAAAAAACGTGTTTGAGTGTTTCAGTCACTGAATTTTGTAGTCTACATTTTCATTATGTTTTTCTCAGATTAAAACATTTTCCTTTTTTAATATTCAATAAATTTTCAAGCTCTCAAATTCCACATTGACATAACACTGTACACAGCCAAAGTCATGACCACTTACATAACAGTGTATTTTTGCGCTACCTGCACAGTCTGTGTTAGATTTAAGTCTCTTTCTAATAGTTAATAGTCTTGAGTTTTATTGCATGTTGTATTCACTCTGCTGTCCTTTAACTCTGCGTTGGCAAACACTGACATTCTTCAAATCTTATCTTATCTTAAGGCTAATGCCTTGTTCTGCTAAATTTAATGTAAATTTAGTAGAACAAGGCATTAGCAACTGATCCAGCTGAGTGAAACCTTACACTGTAAATTTAAACGGTCTATTCATTGAATTTATTTAAATTCTGATTTTATTTTACTTTTTTTTTTTTACATTGATAGAAAATGCACACAGCGGAATTCAGGTGGCCGAAATTAAAAATAAAAACTATTCAAACTGTTTTTTGTTCTGGAAATTTGCTAGCATTTAAAATTCCCTATCTGATTAAGCAATTATCTTCCATGAAAGGCATGATGAATTCCAATGATAGCACTACATTTTCAACACGAATTAAAATATTTATTCAATCACCTGGTCTTATTTCTGAGCTCAGGATCTGAAACCCAATTTTGAAATGTCCATCCATCCATCCATCTTCTTCCGCTTTATCCGGGGCCGGGTCGCGGGGGCAGCAGTCTAAGCAGGGACTCCCAGACTTCCTTATCCTCAGCCACTTCCTCCAACTCCTCCGGGAGGATCCCGAGGCGTTCCCAGGCCAGCCGAGAGACATAGTCCCTCCAGCGTGTCCTGGGTCTTCCCGGGGTTTCTTCCTGGTGGGACATGCCCGAAACACCTCCCTAGGGAGGCGCCCAGGAGGCATCCGGATCAGATGCCCGAGCCACCTCAGCTGGCTCCTCTCGACGTGGAGGAGCAGCGGCTCTACTCCGAGCTCCTCCCGTGTGACTGAGCTCCTCACCCTATCTCTAAGGGAGCGCCCAGCCACCCTGGCGGAGGAAACTCATTTCGACCACTTGTATCCGCGACCTTGTCCTTTCGGTCACTACCCAAAGCTCATGACCATAGGTGAGGGGGAAGAACGTAGATTGACCGGTAAATTCGAGAGCTTTGTCTTTCGACTCAGCTCCTTCTTCACCACAACAGTCCGATGCAGCGACCGCATCACTGCAGACGCTGCACCGATCCGCCTGTCAATCTCACGCTCCATCCTTCCCTCACTCGTGAACAAGACCCCGAGATACTTGAACTCCTCCACTTGGGGCAAGGACTCCCCACCCACCGGAGAGGGCAAGCCACCAATTTTGAAATGTGTTCTGTAAAAAACCTTGTTCAAATAGAATGTCTAGTTTTTGATATAACTGTATAGTTACATGTGTATCTGGGTATATATTTTTAGACAATCCCAACTGCATGGATACCTTATTTATACTGTATGCTATGCTATTTATTATGAAAGACTTTGCTTTTTGTATATGTTGTAAAGGTCACGTGGAAAGGTTAACAATGAAAAACACTGTACAATATCTGTACAATATCTCATAATTAGTGTGTATTTTCTACCATGTTTATTTAGAAAAATAATGCAATTAAACTAGCATATGTACTGTGCATTCCTGACCTTTATCTTATCCGATCACCAGCTGTACAGGGGCGATTAAGATGAAAAAGTCTGTTGTTGCTGCCACTGTGTTTCACTGTCATTAATGCTTTTGTCTGAGTCAGAGCTGGAGGTGTGATGGAGAGTGTGAGAGGTGCACTAACACATTTACAGACCTGCCTCGTCCCTCAACATTGATCACATTTTGTCCACGGAAACCCAGCCGGACCCACAAGACCCAAAGCTAAGAAAATCCAATTTACAATTCACTTTAGGAGCCCTTATTTATAGCTTCCCAGCATACGGTAGGTTTACCAATCTGGATATAGCCTTCTTTTGTTATGCTCAGTCAGCAGAGTGGTGCTTACTTGTGATAACGCTGAGTGAGGACACTGAGCGACAGTCTGAATACGGTTTGTTGTTTTTGTTTTTGCAAGTTGAATGTTACAAGTCTAACTTTTCTGCATGTACCGGTCAACAGGATATGTCCAAGGTCTCTAAAGGATTAAAAAGGTAATAAATCTGCTGTGTGGGGTCAAAATCAAGGTCTTAAAAGTCAATTTTATGGTCATGACTCTTCTGTCATACATAAATCACAACTTGATCTTGCGTTAGCCTATTTTTGGTGTTGTGTGTTACATAGTGATACTAAAACTTCAAACTTAATTAGGCTCAATACTAATTTATATACCACAATTGTAATAAAAAACACCATTTCTTTTTTAGACAACAGACTATAATAATAGTATAAAATTCAAATTGTGTTGTTTTTTTTTAATTGATGTAATTTTGTTTTTTTGAGGATCAATACTTGAGGTACCTTATTTTTCGGATTATACATCGCTCCGGATTATAAATCGCACCAGCCAAAAAATGCTTGAAAGGCAATTTAAAATAAAAATACAATAGAGAACAACAGGCTGAATAAGTGTACGGTATACTAACGTTACATGACTGACACGCCTGGTAATGTCAGTAACGACGTAACATATTAAGAGGTATTCAGATAACCTCCGCTTTTCGCCAGTCCCTTACAAATTTCTCGCTCCAAACTTTCTTTCTGCTGCTCAATTACCGTTTTCAGCTGCATATTTCACTATTTGCAGCTTGTAATCTGCAGAATATGATTTTCTTGTCGGTGCCATTTTTGTTCAGCCTTTTTCAGTTCTTTTTATAAATCACTGGCAATGTTGAAATTATCAACACAGGCCTAGAGCGCCCTCTTGCGGTTTAGTGTGAAAATAACATGTGAAATGATATATTTGTTAATAAATCGCACCCCCGGGCAAACTATGAACAAAACTGCGATTTATAATCCGAAAAATACGTTATCTAGTTTGCATACTAGTTTTAGTATCAGTATCTATTGTTTTCTATATTTTAATTTGAAAAACATTGGCAATACATTGACATTTATACATAATGGACAGTAACTGAAAGCAGTTGGTCACTCGTTGGTCGTTGATCTTTGACATTTTAAAGCTGCACTTTGAAACTTTTCTGGTAGAGTGTTTGCTTGTCTTAAACTTTTGCATCTCCATGGAAACAAAGTGAGACCGAAGAGAGCCATGTTATATACAAAGACTTATAATTGAATAAATGCAACCCGTGTAAAGCAATAGTGAGGAACATTCCAGGTAGGGCTGTGCAATTAATGACATTCTGAGAGAGGTTTATAGCCTATCCTCTGTCAGTAAAAGTGTGTGGTTTGTAGCAGTGTTCAGACTCAGGGAGAAATATTGGACAGTTTTTTGTGGAAAATGGCATGGGTTAATTTAAAAGTCAAGACAATTTATTTTTAAAAACAACAAAAAAACAAAGACAAAATTAAATAAAAAATTGGGATTAATTAAAATGTTTTTGTCATTTTGCTCAGTCTCATTTCCAGGCAAAAGTTGCATAGTGCACATTTAAAGTGATCAGATATTATAAATGTTCACAGGTTTGATAGCTAGCATAGTTATATAACCGAGTAATAGTTCTATGTGGACACTGTGGCACAAATTGTGCAGCAGGTGAAAGACTGAGTCCATATTCATGCAGCAGGAACAGGAACATGGACGTGTGATATGATTCTGATATTAAATGTTTGTATCACAGACATGTTAATATTGCTGCACTAACTCAATATGAGCTCACTATTTTTACAGTTTAAGCTTATTTTAGTGACAAATGATTCATGTGGTGAATCAAATGAGAGCTCAAAGCAGCTTCACTCTGTCATGTTCAGACTTTATTACACTCTGACCTGTGTTTTTACCTGTGGCTCAGGATCTGTCCAGGTTTTGCCCTGGTTTGGATGTTTTCCTCACAGAGTTGTCAGCAAAGAAGTTTGTTTTCTTGTTGTTAGCTTCACATTAGCGCCGCTTTTAGCAACAGCTCTAACGTCCACAAAACGCGCTCTTTTCTTTATTTCTCTCGTGTTTCCCACGATCTGCCCTGGGGCAGAGCGCTACAGGTCATCGCTGCCGGTGTGTTCGATTTTAAACCTGCTGCGATGAGTGTCGCTGGTCGCTGTCCCTCGGCACTTGAGCTGGCAGCACACAGCGCGGGGGGGGCCGCGGGGAGCAGCGCGGGGGAGGGGCCGCGGCTGCGAAGGATTTGTGGGAATTGTAGTTCTAGCGATAAAAACGCGATATATCTATTGGAAATTAATAATTATAAACTAGAAATGTTTGGCGGGCCAGATTGAAAGCGTCTGGCGGGCCACATCTGGGCCCGCGGGCCTTGAGTTTGACACGTGCTGTAGAGGATGAACTGTACATTAAAGCCTGCGATGAGTCATACATTGCAAACCAATTCTCCCTCTGTCTCTGTGTCCATATATGCAGTGGCTTTGCTGCTCCCTCTAAAACATGGCATATTTATAGCTGTTATAAAGACAACAGGAGGCAAGAGTAGGCGTGTGTGCGGTTCCTACTCGTGTACGTACAAGAAACTGAGTCGCTATCACGGTGCCAGCTATAGCCCTTTGATTGTGTTGGACGTAGCCTGTCACCATAAAAAAAAGTGCGATATATTGCTACAGAAAATATTGCGATAATATTGATGACTATTTTAGCTAAAGAATAAAGTCATATTGTAGTTCCTGCAATAATAAAAACACACTAGCGTATAATTGGTATCAATAAAGAGTCATAGCTATATCATTATTCTGCCTTCTGCAGTGCAAATATAAAAAAAACACCTCACTAGTACAAATATTGAGCCTCAAAAAAGTAATTATGTATCTTTTATTTAATTTAGTTGGATACCTTTTAAACGTCCAAGTGCATTAACATTTGAGAGAAGAATGAAATCTGAACTGCTAAATGTATCAGAAAATCCATTGCATTTCAGAATATTATTTTATTTATTTATACAGGGGAAAAAACCCCTCAATGAGATAAACTCTCTTTTTACATGAGCACCTCAGTCCCTGTCAATATAACACACATAAAAGCACAAAAAAAAACAGCCACAAAACAATATCCAACTAAAAATGTAATAAAACAAATGAAAACAAATTTATAAAAAACACACAAAATATTGAATAGAATCTTTTTAAAAACATAAAGCATGACTGGCACTAGCAACAATACGTCGGTCGAAAATGAGGCTTTTTTACCTACCTACAGCTTTTTTACAAACAGGATAAATGTGTTGTTTGCAAAGGAATGAAACAATTGCTTTGTGGCGACAAAATGAGATTTTGATTTTGATCGTCAACCCTTGCCAAGAGTATAGTATATCTAATTTATAACTCGAGTATCAGAAGAAAAAACTCACTTTTTCACACTGTATTGTGCACAGTTTTGCAAATAAGATTTTGTTCAGCTCTTTATGATTTGTGTTGTATTTGGATGCAATGGCCGTGGTCACAAATATCAGAACAAATTCAGAAAACTATAGCGTCTCAGGATATTGTGAACAAGAAAAATTATCATGTTGACTTGTTAAAAGGACTCATCTGTTTTACCTCTTTGAGGCGCGCCATCTAGTATATTTCGGCTTCGTTATGGACAAGTTATTAGTCTTCATTAGGTTAGTTAAACTAATGATGTCGTGTCTCTATTTTAAAAGATTTCGTCATATCGTGAATAATCGCTTTCTTACTCTTTTCGGGATAATGTTCTCGGCACTACTGTCTATGGGTACCTACAACTGTGATTGGTATTCAACGTCCGGTGTCTCTTCATTCTTTCTAGTTATTTGTTTATTTTTTTCTCTCCGAGCGGGACGTGCCGGAGAAATTAACTGCCTGTCAGCCTTGTACTCAGTTTTGTTAGATTGTCAGGCTTTCAAGTGAAGGGATTTCAGTGAGAGCTGGCATCGGATAGTTCGCACGGTTGCGAGTTTAAACTGTGAAATAGCAAAAATAATTAATTTGAGCTTTTATGAATGCTTATGTTGTTAAGTAGTAAATTCATTATATCTGATGTAAATGTAGGTAGACGAGGTCCCAAATTTTCAAAGTGATGTAGTTGTCATCGATGATTTAGTCAATGATACCCAATATCTAAATGATGAAAGTATCACGAAAAAGTAAACTATGATCATATTGATTGAAGTCTTTCATTTGTTGCTTATCCAAGCAGTATTTGAGTTTACTTATGTGATATAGATCATTATGGATATAAGTGCGTACCAATAGCGAACTAATTGTCTCACATGTTTCACTTAGGAGTAATTTCTATACTGCAAACATTAAAGATATCATTGACTTGCTTATAATGAGTCCAATAGATAATGATCAAGTGCAAGACAGCACTTGGTTTTAGAGTGATGAAAGTGATCTAGCACAGTTGCCATAGACATTAACAATTTAAAACAAAATAATGTATTCTTTTGAATGTGGAAAAGTCTATTTAAATATCACAAACTGGAAGCTGAAACCTATTGGCTACTTGTTGAAGTGATATTAAACATATTAAAGTTAATATTTTTATCTTATGTTCGAATATGTTTGACTTAAGCTTTGCATACAAGTAGTTTATGTGTTATAAGTTAGTAATTTATATGTTGAGCTGGTTGATGTAAACATAATTTCAGATGAATTTGTTAACATTTACAGAAAACAAATCATCTCAACAATGTGTTTTCAGGTGGAAAGTTGCACAAAGGGACCCTCTTATCGTTGTTGTATGGTCATTAAGCTAACATTGATTGAACAGAATTGCCGGAATTGGGTAAGAGCTCTGATTTAAACTGGAGTCAAAAGCTGGTGCTAATTCTGACACGGAAATGACTGGCTGGGTGTTCTACGGACACACGCTTGTGCAACTGGGCCACAGCGGGGCTTTAGTTTGGACACATTATATACACATGCTATGAAAGGAAGACTGGCAGTAAACTCTTGTTACTACAGTTGAAGTGAATGTGAAATTGTAGGTAATTACTTGACCTGAAATTATACCCCTGTTGACAATTGAATCGCTGGTGTTCTTGTATAGTTTTTCTCCAAGTCATTAAAGTACATACCATCGAAGGCTCTGGGGTAAAACATTGATTCATGTTTATTTTTAGAGTCCAGTTTTTGGTCAAGTAAGTATCCAGATTGTTTCCCACTTGATGAATGGGTGAGGATTATTATGTGATTGGCCGTTACTGAGGTTTGAAGTATATAATGCCCCAAGAAGAGTGAATATAATTGTTTTAATGGCTTGGATAATGATGTGAACCACACCTTTTTATATTAGATTCAATGGTAGAAATGTTTGATCCAAAATTTAACTGCAATATTTCTGGGTACATTGTAACACTAGTAACTCAAGAAACCACTGAATATTGTATTTATAGGCCTGACCCTGAACAGGCCGTACCGGGTCAAGCCTTCTTGGGTTTTATGGTCGATCCTTGGAAAAGCTGCCGTTCTTAAAGTGCAGCACAAGACCTGAGAATAAAACGTGCATCAGGTTCAGGAAGAAACCTGATGATGAGCTTTATATATTGTCAAATTATTTACAAAGCAATATTTTGAATTTACTGCTAAAAATATATAGGCCTTGTGCAAATAACTGATATAGAAAATGCTGAAAGCCAAAAGACAATATTTAAAAGTTGAAATTGTTAGCTATACAGTGCAATGTGAAAAGGTATGTGACCTTCGAGAACAACTTTTCATACATTTGTTATCTTATCAGTCCTCCGGCATTTGAATGAATGGAAAGAGCTGTCATATAGTGGTTTTATAATGTCTGCAGACCATGGGTGTTTTTCATTGCGCCCATCTGGCCCATTGAATGAGTGCAGCTATAGGTCTATGGGAGGCGGTCAGGCGCTGGAAGAAAGAGATTGATGGTTTGAGGGTGCGTGAGGGGAAGGGGCGGATGAGAGTGCAGATTTGGGCTGTGTATAGCAGCACAGTGGGAATCTCCAGCCTCAGCTACAGAGCACACTGCTCCCACTGTTTTCAAAGCAAAGCAACCACTGGCTTCAAGGAACTCTTACTTTTTATATTACATGATTAAATATATAATAAATGACTACATTCATCAAGCCTTTTAGAAATGTGAGTAATGTTTTCTGATTAACTACTGTAAATATGTTTTTGAGATTAGCTGAGCTAATGTATAGACTATGTATAGTATTAATAAACATATCAATACTATACATAGTCTCGATTGATCTTATTCACAAGTTACAATGACCCCATGTAAAATTAAAGACAATTTTATCATTCGGTGTTGAGAATGGGCATTAAAATTAAAATGATTAATTATAAAATAGATGTATAGAGATGTTTAGGAGCCAGGAATTCACTGTATGGACCAGTAGCAATATGTTTGTTAAAAGTGTGGTGGTTGTTGTTGCTGTTGCTGTTGCTGTGGTTGTTGTTGTTGTTGTTGTTGTGGTTGTTGTGGTATTGAAACTGGTATTTCCTTTATTCCAGTTCTCTTTGACTTTTTACTGTGATGTATATACTGTATACTGCAGGCCAAAGAGCTTTCAAACTGTTCATGGTGACTTTTATGTATTTTTTAATGAATATGTCATTACTACCACAATCATGCAATAAGAGTAGGGATGTCATGATATCAAATATTAGTGTTACCACAATTTTACAATAATTAATTATTATTGACACCTGGACCAAACAAGAGTGAAATCCTGAAATAACACTGTCATATAGAGGTTTTTTTTTTAAAGAGTTTTATTTTTTATTTATTTATTTGGCAGGGACTATGCAGTCATACACAGTTACAAAACAAAGCTTGTAGCTAATGTGTAAGATTTATTGCAAGCGCTCATTTTCAACTCCCGTCCCTGATTGGGCTTTTCTACACATTCTACAGTCGAATGCAAAATAAATAAAAATATATTTCCATTTTATAAATACATCAATGCAAATGTACACATCTACACAGCTCACTCATATTATGAAATCAAACTTTCTGAATGAAAGGCAAAGTGACATTTACATTGTACATGGTTTACATGATTGTAGTGTAGATTGAATAGAAATTGCTTATTTTTTTGCTTCCAAATGTTCACACTTTCTACATTTGAGTTCTTACAATTTTGTTGTGACTTAACCACGATTATCAAACCCTCATCAAGACTAAGCCAAATGGTACTTTTCTACCTTCAGTGCTAAACATGTCTTCCGCTTACACACAGGGGGAAGCGAGATCGGACCGGGGCGTCCAGGTTTCCATGGTGATACTTTTTGTCCTGATGTCATTAGTATTGACGCTGTGCAGTCAGGCCAAGCTGTCCTGGCAAAGAGGCTGTTTACTGTTTATACCACAAACTTGAACTGTTTCACGGCAAATGTTTGTGCGCACTTTAGCCACCGTCCTCATGACAAGGGCAGTATGAGCTTCATTTTGAATTATATATATTTCTTTGATCAAATTGTGTATAGTTACCAAACAAATACCCACAATGCAGCGTGTTGTCATTAGAATAGGCATGGATGCATTCAGGGCAGCTTTATACTTGAAAGAAGTGACCTCTATAATGATATAATGAGTTTATAAGAGCTTGATAAAAAATGTATCATTTTTTGTGCATATTTTGAGTGTCTTTAAAATAATAATTGCAAATGGAACAAGCATAAAATATCTTGTTTGACTTAAAAAAAGGAGAAGACAGGCATTTTCTAACTGGAAATAAAACAAAAATGCTACTGCACTTGAAATAATAACAAAACTTACTTGTTCTATTGGCAAATCAAGATAAATACTACTTAATTAAATCACTTTTTAACTTCCAGTGTACCAGTTGGCATTTTAATACCACTGGATACTGGCATTTAACTTAGACTCTATATCAACAATTAGAGAGGGTGCAGATAATGTCTCAGTTAATCTTTTGGAGATATGCTATATTTTGAATATAGCGTGCATTGTCCTATAATTAAAAGAGACAGAAATGTGTAAAAGAGGTAAGTGATATTTCCGCCCTTTTGTGTGGTTAATTTTTAAGGTCTGTTCACATTTTGTGCTAATCTTGAACCTCAATACAGCACAGTCCTGAAAATATTGTCTGAATATTGATATCAAGATAATCCAAACAAATACTAAGATATCTATTTTTGTCAATATCGCTCGCTAGTAACGATTATGCAAACTGTGAAATACTACATTTATCGATTATGTATACTAATTTGTACAGTGCAAATGTTCACTGTAGGGCTGAAACTAAATTCAGAATTTTCTATTCATTTTATAATCTAGTCTGAACTCAAGAACTCATGAGTTGTTTTTGGAGTTGATGAATTTATAAATGGAATATTTTTGATGAAAAGCGTATTTTGTCTCACTTTAGCCTTATACTTCAAATTTAGAAAAATATTTAAAGCTTTTTGAGATCTAAATTTAGCGACTTGCAAAATAATTGTTTGTTACAGCCCTAGTTTACTGAATTGTATATAACTCATGTATAACCTTTCATATTTGTGCTTCTAGATCAGTTTTACAGGATTAACATTATTGAGAGATTTTGTCGGTAATTTTCATTGAAACATGGCCATATTTCTTAATGTGCTGCTTATGTCACCAAATTTGATCTAATCTTAAAACTGAAAGAATAGAATAAATAACTAATAATAATGTTACTAAACACTCCAAGATATTTGTGAACAACTGTGTTAAACATTCAAAGTACCAGGGAGACATGTGCAAGTCCCTCTCCCTGCTCACTGGGATGGCTGTATCTTGAGGTAGAAACATCCTGAGTGTCTGTGTATCCTCAGTGTAAGATCACTGAAGCGTGTCTGTACAGCTCTGCTGCTCGTCTCGCTCCTCCGGCTCCTCACTGCCTTGTGTCTCTCTGAGATGAATGTGTCCTCTCTTTATAATATGAAACATACTTCAGAGTAGCATGTACGAAATCAAAACACCTCAACTAGGATGGCACAATATTATCGCAAAAAGTGTCGATATCGCAATATTAGCTATCGCAATAATCTGTGTCACATGTCACATAGTGTTTTTGAAAAAGGAAAAATGTTCCATGATTTTATTATAATTTTTCATTATTCTGTCTAAATTATTCTTGATTTTGTTTCAGTTTTGTCTCTGTTAAGTTTGTATTTTGATAGATGTTAGACTAATACATTCAGGCTTGAACATATTTGTTTTTATGTATACTGAATGTATAAACTGAAATTATTATTATTAACAGTATAATTTAAATATTGCAATTATATCGATAATAGAGTAGAGAGTTGTGTGCAACACAGATTATCTCGTCATCTGTTATCAGGTAGGGTATGTACGGTCAATATTCAGTGAATATTTTTGTCCTCAAAAGTTGATGTCTTTAGGAAACGATAAAGAATGATAAGACTGTGAAGATAAAATCAGTGGTTCCCAATCTTAACCATGCAATTATTATTTTTTTAAATATGTACAATATCACAGTATTAGAGGCTATAAAACGCATATCAGAAACTAGGAACATAATAGCCATAAACAATTAGACAGGTAGTTCTAATGTGTTTGATTAGTGAATAGTCCCACAGGTCTTGTTTTGTCATTCTGTTCCCTAATTTTCTCTCTCTTCCTTCGAGCCCTGCATGTCGCCCCTCCATTGGCAGCTTGTGATGTGCTTTGCCAGAGTCATTAGTTCTGCTTGGGGTGCGGAGGCCTGGGACACACAAAATATGGATCCCATATTGATGCTGCACATGCACGGAGGCCTCATCTGCTGCTGCTAACGCAAACACACTGCAAACGTAAATATGAATCACCTTCACTTTCCCCTCAGTGCTTCCAAATGTACCATGATCTACACTTCTGATACAGAGACGTCTCCTGTACGCTTGTATATAAACAAAAACTGTTTTGTCTGAGGGATAAAGCCACTATTGAGGGAATAGCCAACACAAAAATAAAAATTATGAAAGTAGGATTCGAGGTCCGGATCCGTTCTTCGCCTCAGAAAGACTGGTCAGATCTGGGTAAACACGAGGAACAGACCACAGTAACATGTTCTCTTCGAATGTGAAGTTGTGAGTGCAGGTGTCTGTGTGTGTGGTGTGTGTGTGCGTGCACCAGAGGTGTGTGTGCTGGTGTCTGCTCTGAGAATCGGGTTGAGAGCCGTATGTGAATAAAGCGGCGGCTTCTCATCTCTCTCTCCCCCTACATTTCGCTCTTGGCAGTCACCATTTGTTTACACAATCTCTTTCGCTCACTTGCTTCAGCTTCAGTCTCTACACTTTTACCCATTTCTCGTGCTTCTGCATCCACCTCACCGACTCACCGACACTTTTTTAGTTTTTAACAAGTCTTCTTTTGCTCTCTTAATTGTCGGAGCAGCCTGTGTCATCCATCTTTTTGTGATTGCCTTCTTCCCGGCAGCCAAAAGTACGCTCCATAGATATCCATCCATTATGCCCATGGCGGGAGTTTTGAGGCCTAACTACATTGTTCCAAAATTGAATGGAATAATGGTGTCAAAAACAGTCTGTATTGCCTTGTTAATTTGTGGCCAATATTTCTGTGCGACAGGACAGTCCCAAAACACATTGTAATGATCTGCCTCCCGGCAACCACAGTTTCTCCAGCATTAAGCCCCTCCCTGTGAATAATGTGCACTTTGAAATGGTGTTATGAAAAAACAGGTCACATTCTTCCAACAAAATTCCCTCCAAACATGGGACGTTGTGGTCCTCCATTGTGGTGTACATATTTCTTCCCTCTCCTCATCCGTCAAAACAAAATTACCTTCCTTTTCACATTTAATTTTAATATATTGAGTAGATTGGCTGTCCATGCATTGACACATCCATATACTTTAGATATTATTCCCCTTCAAAGTTCCAATTTATATGTTTGGATTTGCAAAGGATTCTTTCAGCATACAAAGCTTTTCATTTGATTTTCTTTTACGATCTGGTAAATAACTTACGCCTTTTGTTATCCAAATCTTAAATCAGCGGTTTGGCTTAACGCTTTGGTAATAAGCTTTATATTTTAATATCTTTGTTCAATTTATATGTTTTGATTAGCTTCTTCCATGTCATAAGCACAGATTTTACCCATGGGTTCTCATCTTCCTCCAGGTGATTCAGTAAGGCCTATACAGGAACCCCTGGCACAACATTGCACTCAATATTTTTCCACTGTACCTCGTATTCTGGGTCACACCAGTACAGCAGTGCTCTGATCTGAGCTGAAATAAAGTATTTTTTCTGGCAAGGTAGACTCCAACCACCTTTGTCTTTGGGTAGTTGTAGGGCCTTGTTTTGTTGATTTTGTATATAATTCATTATGTGTAGAGATTGTCGTATATTGTCTTGTGTTAGTCGATTGTTAATAAAATCTTGTTTGATCATTATGAATTAAAATTTGGGAGTATTTTTTTTCCATTCTTTTGGACATGATTGAGGTATATATACAATAGTCCACATTCAAATAGGTCTGTATGAGGCACAGTCAAGTCGATCCTTCCCCTCTTTAGGTATCAAGGATATGATGGCTTCCTTCCAACTTGGGGGTCCGAGCTTTTTTAAGGGCCCAGTTAAAAGTTTACAAAAGCATTGGTTTTTTTAGAGCTTTATACCACTCTGAAGTGAACTTGTCACTCCCTGGACATGTATTGTTTTTTAGTCTTTTATTTGCACTTTGAATTTAAAGAGTCAGTTATTTCAGCTGCTAATTTTTTGTTTTGCTCCTCAGTCATGATGGGTAAATTAAGAAAAAATGTATTTCTTCTTCATTGTTTTGTGGTATTTGAGTGAAGAGTTTTTTGTAGTTTTATTCAAATGTGTAATTTAGTTGGTCTTGTTTGGTTAGAATTACATTGTTCTGGTTATTAGAATATAATATAGAATATAATATATATTTTAAATTGTTCTCTTTGCCTATTGTTTTCTAAGCTTCCAAGATAGCAATTTAGAGAATTTTTAACCACTTTCATAGTAGCTTTGTTTAGTAAAAAGCATTCTTTTTTTTCTCTTTTTTTTAATTATGAGGCCAGGTCATTAATCTTGCCTCTTTTCTCTTAAATTTCCTAAGAATTGTGATTTCAATTCAAGTTGATATTTATGTTTCAATGGTAGGGCTTTTTATTTATGTATTTATTAACCTTAATTTAACCTGGTGGAAACCTATAGAGCTCGAGACCTCTTGTTCAAGGGTGACCTGGGGCAAAGGGAAAACTGACAGCACACAAATCATAAAAACATTTACACAATTAAGAGACATTTTAAACATGTCCATGTGCATTAGGATGGTAGTAGCTCAGCGGTAGAGTGCTCGCATGCCCTAGCTTTGTTGCAGGGTTCAGGCCACCAGCTTATGATTTAACACCCAAATGTCTGTGCTACTGCTGCCTTGCTGCTTTTTGTCGCAAACCAAGGATGAGGAAATGTGCTAAAGTTTGTTATCTGCAGTTCATTATTTTCAAGAGCATCAAAGGACATCTCTGGACAGACAGTGGGCTGAGGACAGAGGCTGAAAGAATGTTGTAATTTTTATTGGTAAATTGGGGAAAGTGGTGTGTGCAGCATGTGTCCGGTAGTTGTCTGGGCGAAGCGTGGGTGGATTACTGACTCTGGAATCCACCTTTTGGCCCAGACATGGTAAAGCTGTTGAAAAAACGAATCCTTGCTGTAAATCACAACTATTATACACGCTCACAGCTCAAATTACTCTGTGATGGTCAACGCAAATCTTAACCACGTTTTGGCCCTGATTGTGTCAGTCTAAAAACACACGCATATATATAGTCTATAACTTGCCTCTACAGACATCGTCCAAACATTGTAATTCGCATTGAATAATTTCTCAAGATACAGGAATTTAAGGTACGCTGAATTTCTTTTATTATTTTTAACACAGTAATTGCAACGCAAATGGTCTTAATTGCAACCCAAAACTCTGGAATAAAAAAGACTGAAAAATGAAAGTGGCGATTATGGTTTACCCTGGGCCTGCTTTGTGAAGCTGCTGCCAACTGCATTTTCTTGTTACTGTTTCTTTCGAGACCAAATATAGACACTGAATCACTCATCACAACACATTCCTTAATACCGGACAGTACGCGGGCTGGTCTGAAGCACGAGGGGACTTTTTACCCCCCTTTGCTCCAAACTAACAACGTTCCATATGGTGTACCCCAGATTCGTCCTGATGGATGGTGGGAAAACTTGATCTGACAAATAATATACACCAGGGCTTCATTCCTTGCTCAGTCAAATATTTCGAGTTTGACCAGAAAAATGCACAGATGTCATTATAACATACAGGAAGGATTTAGAGTCTTCAGTTGAAATAATGCTTAATGTCAGTGATGTGATTTACTGTTGGTGCCAGGGTTTAGTGAGAGGTGAAACCTAGACGTCTAGCTTAAATGTATATATTTGGAGATACCGAGAAACACATTTATATACAGTATGATTAAAAACTGACTACAAATGTAACATTATCTAAGAATTATGTACTGGTCCTCACCATTGTGACCGAAGCAATACAAATTTAGTGAAAGGTTTAAAATGCCAAAACATATCCGTCCATGGGGCCCATCTGTGTGGAGTTTGCATATTCTCTCTGTGTACTGACTGCTCCAGATCAAACAAATGATGCCAAATATGCTTTTATCCTCCTCTTGTAAAACTCATTAATTTTTGCAGGTTTACCTTGGGTTGTTGTTATTAAAGGTCTGCTACCTGCTTATCTATATGGAGATGTTATTGATTGGCCCATGTTTCACAGTGTGGCATTAGTCTTATCAATCTCCATAGAGTGTATGAGAGTCATTTATGTCACCAGACCAGGTTACAGGTCAGTTCTCTGCAGAGGGCAAGCCGGCACATAATAAGAATGCTATATTTTTCAAGGCACCTTTTGGCAATAAAATTGCCTAATTGAATAAATGGAAGATGGATATGTTTAATACTGTAGAACATACCAAGCAAAGCAATACATTTTCCACGGAGACAAGCCTATGGCAGAACCTTCCACCTGCAAAGTTACATTTTGCAGCTTTAGTTAGGCCTTTGTTATTGATTGAAGATTATAAAATCACAAATTCTAACACCTATTTTAAAGATTTCCACCTAAATGTTACATGCTGACTAACTACTATTGTTGCTAATAAACCACTCTTATTGCTACAACATTGTGGTGCTCCACATTTGCTGATGTGGACTCACTTTCATTTTCATGGGAATTGTATGTGAACTATTAGGTTGGCTTTGGGGATTTTGGTTTGAGTTTTTCAAAAAAAATTGTAACTTATAATAGAAAAAAATGCTTGGAAGGACGGGAAGAGTAGTTACGGCTGCCACAAACGCCCCCTTTTAGTTTAATCATGTGGGATATTGCATTTAAACACTTTGTTTTTGGGACAAGTTTATAGATCATAGTTTCAGTTCATTCTAAAACATGGCCTCAGTTGAACTCTTCTGTTTTTAACTATTCTCAAAAAAGCCTAGAACAACTAAACTCAGCGAGGCTCGGTAATGCCTCAAAACGTATCCACATTTTCTGTGTGTTGTGGAGCGTTGTAGGCATAGGTGAGGGAGTAACCTTTATAAGCTTACACTACATGATTTTTTGTGATTTTCTTTGCCGTTGGCTGGTCACTCTGTTTGCGGGTATGCTGCTGCCCGACAGAGGAACAAGTAAAAGTCCTGGCTGCAGAAAACAAGCAACGTTAAAACTCACAAACACTCACAATGTCCTGAGAGGCCTGGGGCTGTCACAGTGAGGTGCAATGAATTTAAAGCTCTAATTATCTTTTAATTCAGCATCTGTTCAAAAGGCAGGACACTCTTTCATAAACATGAAAGCAACCACAGGGATGGAAATATAACAACTTCAAATCTATAGGTAATGCCTAAGTTGTGGGTGCCTTTGATTATATGCTTTCTTCTGTTTGGAGTCATTACAATCAATTTAGCTGAAAGGTTGTTATCAAGAGGCTTTAAATGCATCATCCAGGCTGTAAAAATTATATCAGCCAAATTGTCTGTTTGTGTCGGTTTTGACATTTAACTTCTCAGAAGTTCTAAACATCCAATGGAAATGCTGCTGTCAGAAAATAGCCAATAGCAGCTTATCTGCCACAGCAGGAGCTACCTTGAGTGACCCTGGAGGCTTCTTCGCCCTCTGTATCCTCTGTACACAACACTACACTTACTCAAGCACGTGCCGACTCACCAATTTATAAAGATCAATATAACCCAAAGGGAAGAGCATGGTTCATTCAAGGAAGAAGCTCTTCTTGAGGAAAAAGAGATCTGGTTTGGTTGTTCCGTCTTGCATAATAACTGTAGCTTTGTATTTTTCGAAATCTATGTGTGGACCCTGATACTCTTTTATATACCTAGCATTGCTAGAGTTTAGGCTATTTATCTGAATTTGTGTATAAATAATTGTCAAAACACGAGCCAAACTGACAATGTAATAAGCTTTTCTCTTTCAGTGCTCAAAAACCTTCATTGCTCCTTTTGGATCCGAGGTGAAATTTCACTTTACCGGGAGACTGAGACCTCCAACAATAGGCCATTAAATCCATTCTCTACCTTACTTGGCGGTTCAGGGAGAAGGAGGTAGTGATTCCTTAATCTCAGCTGGCTTTCACAAAATTCTATAATGGTATAATTGTTTCACATACTTTATTATGATACCTAACATAGATTTAATAGTGCCATGGGTAAGAGCTTATTACGCACTCAGATATCAACATTTCTGTAGAGTCATACACATGTTCCCTAATAGAATGAAATTACCAAGTGATATTATATGCACACAGTGTTGGAGATTTACCATACCGCGTGAAGCTGAAGACGTGATTATTCCCACTATGTGAATTATAGTGAAATTTTACCAGGCCTGTGAAATGTTAACAAGCTTACAATGCTGTATATTTTATGCTTCACCTCGTGAGTTTGTATTAAGTTACAACAAATGTCTTTATGAGAATAATATTAAACTTATAAACTCACTTGACAATATTTACAGAAACCTTTTGAATAACCTGTATTAGTCAAAAGGGAGAAAAAAATGTAATATCTGACCAAGGCTGTAGCACTAAAGTAGTGCTGTTCAGTGGCGTTCATTCTTATCAAGCACTGTATAACATTACAAAACCCTAGTTTAACATAAAACAGTTAATGTGCATATTTTGGACGTCTTTTGCTGTTCAGGCTAAACTGGTAGAACAAAATGGGTTGTGTCCAAATGTCCACACTATTCCCTGCTTGGCTTTTGTATAGTTCATGCCGTTTTTAGCGGCGTCGACAGTGTCCCAGTGTTTTGAAGTACATTAAAGTGCTCCCATAACACACCTTGAAAAGTACTGTATAGCGAAGGACATAGATATATATCTAGCCAATATAGATCCAATGCACGAGTCAGATAAATAACAGTGGCAGTCTTTAACTGGACATAACAACAAGTACTCAGAAACGCATGACTTTTTCCACATTTTATTATTTTTATATTAATACAGCCTTATTCAAAATTGATTAAATTCATTATTTGCCTCAAAATTCTACAAAAAATACCCAAAAATGACAATGTGTAGAAGGTTGTTTGAATACATGTCAAATTAATGATACAATTTTTTAAAAAAGCACTTGCACGTATAATGGAAAAATGTCTCTCTATCAAAGTTGCAAATAAGGTCATGTCTGTGTATCAGATAATATTATCTTAGCTCCGGCCAAGTTGTGGGTCAAAACCTTGAGGGGTGTTCTCATTTTGATTAGAGCTGATTTGATTGTGACAATGTGCGTACGTGTCGATGTATGTGACTGTCTTTAAAAGGATATTTACTGTCATTGTTCTGGAGTCAGGAAGGGAGAGCTGATCTTGTCAGGGAAAGTGTTTTTATTTACTGTGAACAAGTAAATAAAGATCTACATATTGAGAACGACAAACTTTTGGTACTTTTCCACAGAAATGCCACAAGAATTTGGCGTCTAACGAACTACTCCTTCGCCTGGCGGTCTACCGTCTTCGTGGGTCGTGTGAAGCAGTGTTTGATCCACCTGGAACATCACCTGTTTCCAGCCTCATTCCTCCACAAATTCGAGACGAGAGGACTGAATCACAGGCCTGAGAGGATGACGCCGGCGCTGGGACTCAAGAGAACACATTTTTTTTGGTGAGTTTGTCTCATCTCAATTGTGTCGATAGATAGGGTTTTAATTTCTTCTCTCCTGAGAAGAAAGGGATAAAAGAATAATAATAATAATCTTAAATGTATTCATTTAGTTACTTTTGGGATCCGTGCTGCACATTTCTGCCTGGGTCCTTAAATGAGTTTAGCTGGAGTCTGAGGAGGGTTTAGTCTGGTCTAAAAGCACATTCTTGGCTTATCAAGTTGGCGAGGCCAATGCTCTGCAAAGACCAGAACCTGGCTACTCACCCTTTAACTAAAAGCAAAATTTAAAATTAGCTTTAGCTGGGGGTTGCCTGGGGCGATCCGTTTAGCGAGTTATGCACCCTAAACTAGAGGAGTGGGAGGTACGTTTGTGCAACACAGACGTGTGAATTGGCGAGAAAACGTGTGGTCGTAAAATGGGGAAAAGTCAATCCAAGAATGATGCTCAGAGCCCAGAGACTCCAGTGATGCTTGTCATGTCTAATAAATTTGGACAAGAATGCTTAGAATGCTTGCCTATTTGGACAGAATTATGAGTTCCCAGTGGGAGGATCTTTAAGCATGAATCAAATTGCAAATCTTGAAACAAACTTAGAGAGAGCAAAAGAAGACTTGTTAAAAACTAAAAAAGTGTCAAGTGAGTCGGTGAGGTGGATGCAGAAGCACGAGAAATGGGTAAAAGTGAAGACTGAAGCTGAAGCAAGTGAGCGAAAGAGATTGTGTAAACAAATGGTGACTGCCAAGAGCGAATGTGGGGGAGAGAGAGTGAGAAGCCCCCGCTTTATTCACATACGGCTCTCAACCCGATTATCAGAGCAGACACCAGCACACACACCTCTGGTGCACACACACACACACAGACACCTGCACTCACAAACTTTACATTCGAGAGAACATGTTACTGTGTCTGTTCCTCGTGTTTACCCAGATCTGACCAGTCTTTCTGAGGCGAGAACGGACCCAGACCTCGAATCCTACTTCATCAGCCGACCTGTCAATCATGCTCTACCAGAACTCGAGGAGGAGGGGGCCGTAGGAGGGGACGAAATTCAGCAAACAATAAAAGCCAAAAGACCCAAACCCATTGTTGAAAAAAAGGAATAGCTTTGCAAAGATAAAAGATGACATTCCAGCCAATGATCTGCAGGCCCACAAACCCACATATGCACACAATGTGGCCTACATTGCGGCTATAACCAGACTGAACTTGGCCATTTCCCGAGAATTTCCTGTCCTTTATGACCCGGAAGCTATCCAGGGGGGGCAAACAAAAACAGGACGAGAACACAGAGACGATTTTATCCACCGATTCTCCATCCTGTACAAGGAAAAGAGTGGCATGGTAGACGGGCACACCATATGAAAAAAAGTCTTTGCCAGGCACTTTACCAGGGCATGCTCCCGGACATAATCGCGAGTACATAAGACATATGTGGGCGGGTTTTGAGCAGCCCAAGCTCGAAGACCTGAGCCGGTATGCACGTCATGCGCAAACGCTTATCGCAAAGACAAAGAAAAAGAAAGAAGAAGGACGGGCCAAAGAACAACATGAGGCCATAATGACACTCTACGTTAATCCTGGCCAACCGGGAGGACAGCAACCGGGAGGACAGCAACCGGGAGGACAGCAACTGGGAGGACAGCAACCGGGAGGGATTTAACTAGATCAGAACATGATTTTAATGCTTGTTGGTATGAATGTTATGAGGACTCTTTAACGACTGAACATTTATTCTGGGGTAATCAGTTCTCTGCTATCTCTGTGTCGCTCCCTGACTCACTAAAAGAATGTAGTATGTCAAACTTAGATCTGTACATAGCATTATCTAAACTAACAAATGCAAACTGGGGGGAAGTACAAGATTTTGTCTATCGCTGTTTCATGGCAGAGGACTGGGAGAATATTCCAGAATCTGCGGTGAAATTTTTCACGCTCCACAAACGCGTGGAGGATGTGTTCACAATTGTCTCTCCCGTCCATTCGCTGTGTTTCCACAGGCGCTGATAAGAGTCTCTGCTCTGGGCGAAGGCTGTTTTTTGTCTCAGGCTGAGGCAGAGGCGATTCCTGAACTGAGGGGGGTTGCGGATGACCTCTGGGCCAAGAGCCCAACTGATGTAGGCCGGATTCGAAGTTGTCAACCCGTAGTGATCACCCCAAAATCTGACACCCGCCCTGTAGACCACAATATCCTCTGCGCCCAGAGGCAGTTGATGGTATTACTCCAGTTTTTGAAGCCCTGAGGGAGGCGGGAGTAATAGTTCCTTGTAAATCAGGGGGGGTACGGAGTCCCATCTTTCCTGTTAAAAAAGCACGGTGAACCAGGGGCCCCAGAAAAGTGGCGGTTTACAAATGACTTGAAAGCAGTAAATGAAGCTGTGGAACCAGTTGCAGCTGTAGTACCTAATCCATACACTATTTTATCTCAGATTCCTTCAGAGGCAAAATACTTTACAGTTGTGGATCTGGCCAATGCGTTTTTCTCTGTCCCTGTTAATCAGGATTCACAGTTCTGGTTCGCATTTGAATTCCAGAACCGACTCTGGACTCTGACACGGCTTTGTCAGGGGTTCATTCACTCTCCAACATGGTACAACGCAGCACTGCGCGACTCATTGGCTCCTCTGCAGCTGTCACCAGGAAGCTGTTTATTACAATATGTGGATGATTTAATTTTATGTTCTCCAACTGAGGACCAGTGAAAACAAGATACAGTGACTTTACTTCATCATTTGCATGCAGAAGGCCACAAAGCGAGCCTGTCTAAATTGCAATTTGTTAAGGAGGAAGTAATTTTCTTGGGTCATGTGATTTCTAAAAATGGTAAAGGCATTTCCACAAAGCGCATTGCAGCAATACAGAATATTCCTAAACCAATTACTAAGAAACAATTAACGTCATTTTTGGGAATATGTTCATATTGTAGACAATTCATTCCAAATTATTCTGTAATGGAGTCTCCTTTAAGTGCTCTCATTCATGGAAAAGGCCTTCGGACTCATGACAAACTGACATGGACAGAAGAGGCGGAGACAGTTTTCTGTGAGTTGAAAATGGCCTTACAGAAGCCACCAACTCTGGGGTTACCTGACCCCGACTAGACCCGTCACACAGACTGTAGACGAACAAAACGGCTGCATGAGCTCTGTTTTGCTTCAGTCGCACGGGGGCTCCCTGCGACCTGTCGCCTACTTGTCTGCTAAACTGGACCCAGTAGCAGTCGGGATGCCACAATGTTTACGTGCGGTCGCGGCAGCTGAAAAGGCGGTCCTGGCATCACGTGATCTAGTGGGTTATGCTGAGCTCCCACTGTTGGTACCACATGCTGTCTCTTTGATTTTATTGGAACAGAAAACGTCTCATCTTTCTGCTTCACGATGGCTTAGATATAACACTATTCTTCTTGAGTTGTCTAATGTCACAGTAAAACGGCGTACACAGCTTAACCCTGCCACACTCTTGCCCACCCCTGATGAAGGGGAACCTCACTGTTGTATTCCCGCCTTTGAACAGGTGTGCACTCCAAGACCGGATCTGAAAGAACAGCCACTCATTAACCCTAATTTTATTTTCTTTGTAGATGGATCGGCATCTCGAGACGCTAACACTGGTCAGAACCGTGTTGGCTTTGCTGTATGCTCTGAGTGGGATGTAGTGGCGTCAGGCCCACTGCCCTCACATTTCTCTGCACAGACTGCTGAATTGGTGGCTCTGACAGCTGCGTGCAAACTGGCGAAGGGTCAGTCTGTCACAATTTTAACAGATTCTCGCTATGCGTTTGATGTTTGTCATGACTGGTCTGGGTTGTGGCGACACAGGAACACTTTTTGAAATCAGATGGTAAGCCTCTTCTAAACTCGACACTCCTGGAGGCGATCTTGTTGCCATCTGAGATTGCTGTATGTAAATGTCAAGCTCACACAAACCGAAATGACCAAATCTCAAGGTAACAGCAGAGCAGCCTCAGCAGCGAAGGCCGCGTCTTATCGCTGCAGGCCAAACAAAAATAAATGTTTTGTGTCTCATAACACTTCTCTTACAGAGTCCTTATCAGCAGTGCAGGAGTTTGCCACGTCAGAGGAAATCTCTGTGTGGACTAAGGCTGGGGCTGTGAAGTGTGACGGCACACGGCTTGGACCAAATAACAAACCGTGTTTACCTGGACATTTTTTTAGGCAGATGGCGTGGATCTCACATGGCCGTGACCATGCATCAAAAGGGGGGATGGTGACTGCTGTGGGACAAAATTGGTTCACAAAAGGTTTTACAATTTATGCCCAAAAGTTTTGTCAATCTTGTGCTATTTGTTTAAACAACAATCCAGGTAGAGCAAAACAGGTCCCACAGGCAGCGCACCAAGTTCTTCTCATCATGGACACCACAGTGAAAGTAGCCGAACGCGGTACTTGGGTTCACGCATCACACTGTCGAGCAGTCTTCAGCTCACCTGTGGAGCACGACAACAACAGCACGGCTGTCTATCTACCCGTGGGTCAGACACATGGGCCGGCTGCAACTCCAACCTCAACCACTGAGGACGTCGTGGGACCTTTGAATTGCAACGATCTTAAGCGCGTGAGAGCAGGGGTCAGAGCAGGTCATAAAGCTCGACCCGCACCAGAGCCCACTGATCGGGTGCTCCGAGCACGTGGCACTCCGCCAAAACCCAGTGCGGTTTGAAGCTCTGCATCGTTTGATAATCGCATCTACACAACACGAGCTTTGTTGTCTTCATGGCTCCTAAAGCACATCCATCATGTGCTCTTCGGGAGGAGAAGAGCCCCCCGGAGCTTAAGAGCTCTAACCTGATCAACAGGAGGGTCAACATCAGGTCACTGAATTGTAGAAAATTGATGTATGCCTTGTTGATGTCAGTCGCCCTGGCTTTGTTAATCATGTGGTTCATTGCTCAGCCCAGCTTGATATATCACAACAGAGAACAAAGGTTCAACCGTAACACTCGTACGCTGCATAATGACAATACACAGATTGGGTCTCTTACACTTATTCATAACCATTCCTCGGTCTATACTCTAAATTACTGGTATCGATATGCTAAATACATAGCCAATAGCCATAAACGGAAAGATTGTTATGTATGTACTTATATTCCCGCTATTGATGAAGATGGAGGAGCAATCCAACAGGGAGTCGCAAATTTGACAAAACTCCGTGACCTCATGGAGTCAGAAACTGTCACAACTGCTCATTCTTCCTCCGTGTTGGGATGGTTTCTTACTTCCTGGCGTGACGTGCTTATAAATTTTGGCATAATTGTGGTTGTAATCTTGATTGTGTTCTCCTGTGTTCTCCCGTGTTTATTCAAAGTCATTGGTAAGATGGTTTCTGCTCAATATGTGTCTGTTCAGGTGAAGGGGCCAGATAAAGATGCTTTCAAGCAGGACACGGGGTACATCAGTGATTCAGACGATGATTCAATCATTAGGGGAATGAAGTAGTTTAACTGTTTAAACAGAATTTACTGATTAAAGTGGGGAGATAATAATGTTTTAAAAATCCTAGATTATGTGTCCGTCCGTGTCCTTTCGAGGGAGGTCGGGTTTCTCCTTCACTGTGGAACTCCTCCAGGTTTCTACCTTTTCCTAAAGAGGTTTTGTAGTTTTCCTGACCGAGAAGGAGGGTCTAAGGACAGGGGAGCAATACTTATCACTGCTTTTTATTTATTACTTATTACTATTTTTATTACTATTTTTATTTTGACTTATTATTATTTGTATTACTATTTTTTATTATTTTTTATTACTACTTTTTATTATTACTTATTGCTTACTTATTACTATTTTTACAATTATTACTTTTTACATTATTATATTATTATACTTATTATTGTTAAGGTTTATCGCTATTAATTAGGATTCTTATTAATCAAATGCTAATTTTGCGGTAATGTGAGGATGAGATACTCAGTGGTCAAAAGGACCAGGGCAAAATGGAATTTATACCTTGTACATTTGTGGTTCAAGGTTTCTCCTCTGAAAGGTTTTGCTTCAGCTAATTTTGAATATATATATATTTACTATCTATATATATATATATATATATATATATATATATATATATATATATATATTTGGGTTTGAGGTTATTAATTGACTGATGATGAGGATTTTTTGTTAATATGATTTATAATAAAACAGGGTTTCATAATTATCAGAAGAGGGGATTGTAATGCAAAAATGTCTCTCTATCAAGGTGGCAAATAATGTCATGTCTACGTATCATATAATATTATTTTACTACTAAAAAATACTAGCTTCTTAGCTCCGCCAAGTCGTGGGTCAAAACCTTGGAGGGTTGTTTTCATTTTGACTAGAGCTGATTTGATTGTGACAATGTGCGTACGTGTGTCAATGTATGTGACTGTCTATAAAAGGATGTTTACTGTCATTGTTCTGGAGTCAGGAAGGGAGAGCTGATCTTGTCAGGGAAAGTGTTTTTATTTACTGTGCACAAGTAAATAAAGATCCACCTGTTGAGAACGACAAACTCTGTTTACCTCTTTATTTCTCGGTACTTTTCCACAGAAATGCCACAACACATGCTAGAGGAATGATAACACAAACATCACACCTCTCTTCTACTCCTTTTAGGGATGTCATCAGCATAACATTTAAAAGGCTTGTGTTATACTAAACAGCGCTTTTAAGCATGTTATGTTGGGTTGTGTCTCAAAATGCTTGGCATATGTCAACACATTGTAATTTCTGGCACTCCTCCGTACCACCTTTGCCAGATTTGTTCATTTCAGTGTTCAGATTTTAGCTATGTTTCCACATACATACTAAAGTATTTAGCTTCACACAAACAATGTTTAATACAAAAACTACTGCTAATACATATACAAAACTTGGGGCAATATTCAAAGAGTAATAAAAAGGATTGTGTATATTTCTGTTTATATTCTATCCATTTCGTCAAGCTCTTTTGTAAAGATATGTCTTTGTGCCGTAGAAAATAAGTCAATCTTTCTATACAATCAAAATACTGTATATGTATATATATTTTCCATAATCTCTAGCCATTGGTCCGAACAAGGTGGGTCACTTTTAAGCCAGCTCCTTGTAATCGCTTTGACAGTATTTTATCTGGATAGTCATAGATAATGTACTTCGTATAAATACCAGAGCTACAGCGCCCACATGATTCCTAAAGAGGATTTCAAATACTTGTTGGAATTTACACCATTAATAGGGGGGATACTTGGCAATACTGACAGTATGTGTGGCATATTGCAAGAAAAGCAGAGTTCAAAATAGACTAGATCTATTGATCTGAAAGTAATTACAAATACACGTCAAGGCACGGACATGTCTCTATATCTCAGAGTTTCATATATCAAACATATGATCAGCTAATCAGCATTGTTTGAAATCAACAAAGTCAATAGCCCGACTGACTGCGTTTTATGGCACAGCCCAGGCTCTCCACTCCCCGTATTCATTAAGAGGAACATTGGGGACACATTAAGATGGCAAAAGACAATTACCCCAAGTGCTGTTTTTATTGGAAGAACACTAACCTATTTGGAAAAAATCTACAGTCTATAATCAGGATGCAGGCCAATATCTTCGCAAATTGTGTGCATTGTGGTCAAGTACTTTCTTAGATGTTGTGTCCATTTTGAATATATATAAAGCTGGTCGTTTGCTCACAAGCTGAATTCCCTATCAGATCTGGAAGCATAATGGACCCGGTGACTTACAATTACTCAGAGCTCGGACCAAATGGTCCTCAGAGTGATTTTGCAGCTGGATGTAGCTCTATTATAGATTAAAAAAACACTTGTCAATGAATTAATGGTCGATCATTGACCAAATAGTCCTGCAGCTCCAGGTGAAAGACAGACTGGTTTTGGAGCAAGCCAGCACTGAAGGAACAGGATGTTTTTTTCCCAACATTTGTCTTTGTAGTGGCATGGAATTTTAAAATGGGGATCTACCATTTGTGCAAAGCAGTTCCAATAACAGAGGTGATTTGACTTCTCTTCAACGCACCCAACCAGGTTTCCCCTTGTTGAGTTAACAGAGGCAGATCACTCACTGGCGGGCTGATTGTGAATTACTGTTGACGGTTTTTGCCAACACAAGAATACAGTATTATGAGCAACACATTTCTGGTCATAGACAGCAACTACAACCAGTCGCTGACAAGACCTGCTTTTGTAAGACGCTCTGCAGATATATAAATGTGATGGAATTGGACTTAACAATTCAATGGAAAGTTACTTTCTTTGCCAGCAGATCAAGACACTTGGCCAGGCAATAAGGAAAAACACAACTAAAGATGGCATTGCATGTTAAGCTACACCAATGCACAATGTATATAGACTTTACTATTAAGGGTTAAAAATTAAAGGTGAATGTAAAGCTAAATATACAGACTTAAAGTAGACTTAAAGATTCTAGTGTTTACATTTGTAGTTCCCCTTTAATCCTTGGTGTGGAGTGTAAGATTAGATTTAAATCTTGCTTTTACAGATGTGAATCAGTTTTGAACCACAATCAAATAAATCTTATTTCGTTGTTATAAATGATGAAAACGGCAGTCCAGGGGCGAGTCAAATCGGGACAGGCAGGGAGAGGGAGCCGTATACGTCCGCATAAATTATATTTTCAACTCATATCTTTGCATTTCAAGAAGACTTGTGTTTTCTTTGTTATATATAGTAACTGGAGTCATATGACATAGTGAACAGGCCAAGTCTGGTGTTAAAATAAGATTTGTTCAGTTAAACTTCATTACAGTGTGCCTGAAAAAGAGCAGGAACTGTAGCTAAATCACAAGACATACCGACTGCCCCCATAATGCATCTCTCTCTGTCAGTGAGCTGTGCAGTTGTTTGAGTAGCTGCAGCAGAAGCCAGCCATAATGACGAGGTGCAGCGTGCCAACCACACGGTGGGCGCTGTCTCACCGCGGCCCCATGGGGCTCTGGCTGCGCCACATAGACACCCAACTGTTTGAATGTAATGGAAATGGGATTAGTAAATAGTGGAAAATGTAGGATTTTATGATCATTAATGTTGGTCAAAACACTGACGTGTACATGCAAGTGCATGTACACGTACATCATACAGAATATTCTAAATTCGCTGCACTTACGAACACAGAACCATTATGGCGTTATAGCCTGTCATGTATGAATTTATTCAGCTTAATTCCAATAGGGTTCACACTGAGACGTATGCATCACTCTAAACTCAACATTCATTTATAAGAGCAATTTGCATAAACATGTTGCAAAGACTATGTGTTAACAGCTTAAAAGGCCTTATTGTAGACCCCAAATAACAGTTCACAATATTAGTTGTGCATCATAATACAACAAAAGAATCTTCTTGAACGGTACATCCAGCTGCCTTGTTAAATCTCTCATCCAATAAAATTACTACAGGGTCAAACACAAACAAATAAGCCAAACTTAACAACAACACAAGGAATTAAATAGTTATGATCTTTTCTAATGTCTAATTATCCTAACTATTGTCTTTTGGAGAGGAGATCAAGACATTTTGCAGTGTTTAGGTCTCCAGCTGCACCTGTGAGTATGTGGCTGAGGTGCCAATCCTGCCTCAATGTACATTACAGTGTCCTGCAGAATCAACCAGTCTGACTTTACAGCCTGTGATTAAAGCTACATAAAAGTGCACACGCCTGCAGAAACAGCTCACGTCATAGACTTCGTCAAAGACATAGACAAAGCTGACCCAAACCAACGTCTCTGTGCAGAAATATACAGACCCAAAACACATCGCGTCAGCATCGAGAGCGCAGCAAAGACATGGGTTTGGTTTGAGCTAAAAGTGTAGGACAAATGCAATCACTGTGCATTGACTTTGATTATATTGACTTATGGTGAAGGGTAATCAGACAGAAAACTACAACATAAAAATAACTGAGATGATTGAAAAGAGTTTATCATCCCCAACCTGACAAATGAAATGAAGACGTACTCCAGTGGCCTATAATCTAGCATGAAGTCAGCTTGTACACAGAGGGAAGAGACCTCGAAGCTCAGATACGCTAAAAGAGGGTTTGGAGATGTGCAAGATGTCTATAGACCACACATGGGCATTTGCGGCCTCAGGGGATCAGGCCCTCGGCCTGTTTTAATCCGGCCCTCCTCCCTCCAGGGATCATATGTGTTTTACTCTTAGTTTATTTTATTTTTAACTGTCTTGGCGCTGTAACATGTGTCTGCAAATGTGTCACTATTAAAGATGACATGAAATGAATGAATAACAGATTCAGTAGACTGAGAAGAATTTTTCAGAGATCGCGGGCCGGCACTCCACTTCTCGCCTGGATTCCAATATGGCCCTCGAAGGAAAAATAACTGCCCACCCCTGTTATAGACAGTTTGCAGTGACTGGTAAATGTTTACTGTAAAGGTAAAAACTGATCCTGAAACTGATCACTGTGATGCTGCTGCTGAAACATAAATTATCATGCAGAGCTTGGATAAGGTTTTATTTACAACAGATTGCATAGGAAAGTTTGTATATTAAATGATTTTCATGACAAACTTGACCATGGCAAACTAGATTTTCATGTTCCCACAGGGAAATTAGCATTTGACCTATTCTTCACTAATGGACGATCCATTTCTAGATGTTCATGGTCAGGACTATAGAATGTTAGATTTAATTACAATGTAAATCGGATATATTTGCTTGCTTTTATGCATGCAAGTATAGAATAAAAAATAACGATTAAACTGAGTCCATTATGATGCATTTACCATAGGTAAAACATTTTCCTCCCTCAGAGCCTACAATGCAAGTCATGCTGTTCAGAATTAGTGCACTGTAACAAAACGGTAATCTAAACTGTATGTATATCCCACAAATGGAGGAATGTTACTGCTGACACAGCCTGAACGCATGTTCAATAATGCACATGCAATGGCCCTCAAAACAATAGTACAAATCAGGTATTTTATAAGTAAGAAAGTAATGTATTTATGTTTTGTATTGCACTTTATTGTATTTTGCACTGCATTTTATACTGTGAGGACTGGAATTAGTATTTGTTTACATTTTATCGTTTTATTGTACTGTTATTTTATAGAGAGGATTGGAGACTGTATTTGTATTTGCACTTTATTGTTTCATTGTACTGTATTTTAGAATTGTGAGGTCTGGAGATAAGCACTTATATTTGTATTGCACTTTTTACTATGTTGTAATGTTATTTTTGTGAGGACTGCAGATGGAAATTAGCTTGAAGCTAAATCTGGTGCAGACATATTTTTAATGAAACTGCACAATTGTCCTAATAAACTAAACTGAAACTGAAATGTGTATCAGAGGACAGGCATGTGCTCAGAGAGGGCAATTCAAAAGTTGTTTCTAACCAGATTTTGCCCTCTGGTGGCCCAGCCCATGCAGTCTGCTTTTTTTGCTTGATGTTTGGAAATACAGTATTTTGCTTTTGCCTTTTGGATTCTGGATAATGGATAATGTCCTATACAAAGACATGGCACGAAACCTTTTGCACCAGAAAGAAAACTTGGTTTAACTCTCCGAAGGTGGTCGAAAAAGAAATTTAAAAAACCATACTTCTAAACAGTCTTCAAGGATGTTTAAAATGTTGTTGTGTCATTAGGTAAGACCAACTAGTAATTACACTTTGAGTGCCTTGAAGGTCGGAAAGTGCTATATAAATACACTGTAATAATAATACTGTGTAATATTGTAGCTAAATGAAAAATGCCAAGAAGGAAAGCAAGCAGGTGAAGACTCCTCAAGGCCAAGAAAGAGTCACGCTCACAGTAAGGAAGCATGTTTTTCAGTGCAATACATTTATTGTAGTTTTTTTTTAAACAATATGCTTTTTATCAGAGTCTATTTTGTATCTAAAAGTTACGTACTGGGGCTTTGACACTCTCTCACCCCCTGTTATCTCTGCAGCACCTCTAACACTCATGTCTGCAGCCAACTGTGAGTGCCTTATCCAAACTGGAGCAGCAGCCCCACGCTGACTTTATGTGTTTGTGTACAAGTGCGTTCATGCATGCGATATGTGCGCCTGAACCCGTGCATCAGCCACCAAACTAAACTAGTTCCTGAGTTCATCTTTGGAGGGGGATGATTACAAATTGGGAACACCATGTTTTAACAGGATTTCGGATCGACAAATTGCTCACGTTTCGCAGTGTGTGTGTGTGTGTGTGTGTGTGTGTGTGTGTCTTGTGTGTTGGTGTGTGTGGGTGTGTGTGTGTGTGTGTCGGCACCCCCTGGGTTGTGAATCTCGACTTTTCTGACCCTATACAATATGACATAGAGCCTTTGTTTTACCAGTGATCATTGTAATCTGTCACTTTTGGAGGAGTTGGCAGGGCCCACTCTGCACAATGTCTCTCAGGAACATTGTGTCCATGCGGGGCAAAATGTTTAAGAGTGGTGAACGACATTGCAGAGAATTGTGGCATGCTTTTGCAGAATGCGCTGCTTATTAAGAGCAGTCATACCCCATCTATATTTGGGCAGCTGAAGGACACAGAGAACATTTATAAAATGCATGATAAACTACACTGCTATTTGGTTTAGTCCAAGCTCAGATTTGATTTAGTCTGGGTCTAGTATCATATTTCAGTCCTTTAGTCCTCATTAGCTTACAAGATTTTTCCTAGTTTATACTTTTAATCCTATTTTAATTATTAGTAATTTTAGTACAGAAGTAGTGGGGATTTAGCAGTATCTATATTAATGTAAACAGCAAACATTAACTCTTCCAAGATAACAGAATTCTTTTGTAGAATGTATTTCATGTTTTTTGTGCACGTAAATTTTTGCTGACAATATCAATAATAAAATAATAATAATAATAATAATAATAATAATAATAATAATAATAATAATTTAACGTTTCCATCATTATATCAAAAAAGTAATGTCCACCTGCTCCAAAAAAAAATAATTTAAAACCGTAAAAACTTTATTAATGTCACCTATATGCTTGGTGACTAACACTACTTGACTAACACTACTTGAAATTTTCATTTGGACATTAGGCTACTTCCTGACCCCGTTTTAACCAGCTCAAAAAAGTATGGGTGCCCCCGCTGTACCCATAGGAAGCTGAAAATAATGGGCTCAGGTTGGGACAGTCCAACAGAGTTTTAGTGCCAGGATGACGAGACAAAGACTGATGCTTTGAACTCACAATTACAAGGAAAATGTGCACAGTCTTTCAATGATGCTTTAATTTTGTCCTTTTGTCTCTCAGAACATTCACATATTGTACCAGCGAGGCTGCTGCTGTGCCAGCTTCTCCCTACAGCAGACCTGAAAGGACCTAACTTTGGACGTGCACAAAGACCGGTGCACCATGTCCTTGTCTTCTTCATCATGAATTATCCACCAGGGCCAAGAATGGAAATCAAGCCGTTCCCGCAAGCCCCATTTCAACGATGGTCATTTAGCCTATTAAGCAAAGCTCTTACTTCATTTCTTGGTCAACTCCAGTTGCATGGAAAACAGAGTTGTCCATTTATAGAGTTGTAAATGGACTCAGAGAAGGCCCGGGGAATTAAGAGCAATAAAGAGTCGACATTTGATACAGAAGTAGAAAGTCGGCACAGGAGGCTTCAGGCAGATTACCATATTGTACAAGTGTAAGAATAACCTCCGAATTACTTGGTAATTCATGTTTATATTTGTTCAAAATTCCACATATTAAATAGATGTAAAAAGACTCAGAGTTTGGAGAAGGTATACAGTGCTGTGATGCTGCCCTCTTGTGGTAATGTTGGGCACTTCTCTAGAATTACAGAAATATAGACTGCAGCCTGTGTCTCTTATTCATGGGAAATAAAATAATGTAGCATTAGGTTAATGCTACAAACTCCATCATCAATGAATTTCTGAGACAGTCCACGGCCAAAGCACTCCGAGCAAGCAGGCAGCATCATATTGGACACTTGTTACATATTCTTATGCAAATTTGTTTGTGAAAGGTGCTCTGTAAATACAGCTCAGAAAGGCCTTTACTTAATTACTTAATTTCATCACCTCTTTATTCAAACATCAAATGATCAAATTTGATATCAGTTTATTTACTCTTGATTTAACCAGTCCAGTCCCGTTGTGTACATTTTTATTGGAGGCTTGGCCCCTATAATAAGATATATGTTTTCAATTCTCAGGCCGGACCACTGAGCCACTGACCACTGCTGTGAGGCTGAAGCAATATAAACTATTATTTTATTTTTTTTGTTATCATATTTTTTGTTAATTCAACTTAACTTAAACAAACTCAACAAAATACAGTAGTCTATTGTTCTTACAGAGATGTCTTACAAAATTGCTTAGACCCCACACTCCGTCAAACGCCCACCTCCTCAAACCCTTCATCGGTTCATATTTGGTACTGCATGACCTCCATCTGACCCTGGACAGCTGCAGGCAGAGGAGGCCGTAGACACAACTATGCCAAACACTTTAACATGACCTGGGACCATCTAAGGGACAGGGAGAAATTGTTCCCTTCACCACGGACATGACAAATGATGTCTGGACAGAGCCCACTTTACATGCCAGTTACAGAGGTTTCCATTTGTTTATATCAGCTGACGCATAAAACTCTGTCACACACAAGAATAAACTTGAAAAACGTTGTTAGAATTCCACATTGATTTTGAACCAAAGAATAATTGTACTAAAATATATAATATGCAATTGATATGTAACCTCAAATATGTGTGTGCATTGTGGCGCCACACGAGGGAGCGGTTGTTGAAGCGTATGAGGCAAATGTATGAGGCAAATGGTCTTGCACTGCACCAGCTCAAGGACAGGCTAAGCCACATCAATCAGATCTAAACGTCAGTATGTTCATAAAATCCCCACCAGTGAGCCAAAATGAGAATATTATGCGGAGGCAGCGTACAGGCTGTTACAGAGAACAGAGGAGGAGGGACGGACACAGAATCAGGCCAGGTCTAACTCAGGCAGGACTAAACAAGTTTTGAACCGTAGCATCTTATTTTGGACCATGGAGATGCAAAAGACTGCTGGAGGGAGTAACTCAATGAATCTGGCTGAACACACACAGAGGACCAGGCACGATTGGAATATTTGGTCGGAAATCATTATAGCAACAACATTTATTAAAGTACTTCTTTTTCTTGTCTTATCTCAAGAGCAGCAGACGTTCAAGGACGTATTAAAGCCACACACAGACACTTACATAAATCAAGACTCCATTCACGACTGCATATTTCACAGTCTGAAACTCCCCTCGAGTTTATTCAAGTTTCAAGTTTTTCTTTGCTTCATAACAGACATTTATCATCGGACAGGAGGAGTCTTCCACATGTCTAACAAATCATGCCTCACAAATGTTGACACATGCTGTAAGAACTCAAAAGTCATACAAACTTAAATTAACTATCTTAATAACAAATATTTTAAACATGACAAAACAACGAAAAAAGACTTCTTTTTTTTTTTTTTTTTCAAAAAATACAAATTAAGGGCTAAATTGTCATTTGTTTATTTGTATATATGGACTTGCTTCCGTTGCCTTGTCCTGTGTTATTACTATCTCAAGACCAAATTCAAGTGTTGTAAAAAATAAACATACTGTATATGCGAGGATTAATTGAGACCAAACCTGGGACTAAACCTAGACTAATCCAGGACTAAACACTAAGAATGGTCCAATATTTTGTTCCTTTTTTACTTTCCTGTTTTTTTGAGCCGATACCAATATCCAGTGTTTTGTTTGCTGCTGTGGCTGCGAAACGATATTTGCCGATACCGATATTTTACAAATCCATAGCACGCCCCACAAATCTTGAGTTTTGAAATCTTGAAATCATCGTCTTTGGCCCACAGAAACAAAGAGAAAGTGTTAACAGTCACCTCCAGAGTCTCGCTCTAAAACTTACAAATCAAGTTAGAAATCTGGGGGTAATAATGGACTCAGACTTGAATTTTAACAGCCACGTCAAATCAATAACATCAGCAGCTTTTTACCATCTAAAAAACATTGCCAAAATCAAAAGTATAGTGTCTAAACCAGACCTGGAGAGACTTATCCATGCGTTTGTCTCTAGTAGATTAGACTACTGTAACGGCCTGCTCACTGGCCTCTCCAAACGAGCTGTAAAACAGCTGCAGTACATCCAGAACGCTGCTGCTCGGGTCCTGACTAGAACCAGGAAGTACGATCACATTAGTCCTGTGCTCAGGTCTCTGCACTGGCTCCCTGTGGCTCAGAGAATAGACTTCAAAGCAGCTCTGCTTGTATACAAGTCTCTCCATGGCCTAGCACCAAAGTACATCTCGGACATGTTAGTGCCATATGAACCATCTCGGACTCTGAGGACCTCTGGGACCGGCCTCCTGCTGGTGCCCAGAGTCAGGACTAAACATGGGGAATCTACGTTTCAGTTTTATGCAGCTAAAATCTGGAACAGTCTTCCAGAGGATGTGAGACAGGCCGCTACTCTGGCAATGTTCAAATCTAAACTAAAAACTGTTTTGTTTGGCTGTGCATATGACTGAAATGCTTTTCTTTGCACTCTTCTCTTTTATGTCTTGAACTAAGATTGTGATTTCTGCCATGTCTTTGTGATTTTAATGCATTTTTTCCTGTTGTGTGAAGCACTTTGAATTGCCTTGTGTACGAATTGTGCTCTACACAAAAACTTGCCTTGCCTTGCCTTGCCTTCTGTAAAGTTGCCGATACTCTGACCGATACACCTTATCTTTTTTTTAATCTTGCATTTATTCAAATACAGGTGTAAAAAAAAAAAAAAAAAACATTAAAAAAGCTTTTATTCTCACAGTGAGTGGGTCGCCTCTCTACAGATCTGACCTGTAACCGTGGCGATAGATTCTGTTAGTTTTGGTACCCTACTGCGGAGCTATCCATCCAAATCCGTTAAACAGTCAAAACATTTTCAAAAATAAATAGAAATAAAACGAAAATAACTTAAACAAAACTGCTAAACAAATAAAATAAGTAAAGCAGGAGAAAAGGTGGTAAAAAATTACACATTGTACCTTCAACAGTTCTAAAGGCATCTTAAACTGTAACTCCACTTCTGGGACGCGCACCGCTCACTGAAAACCCCTGATTATTGGACTAAAGTCGGTCAAATTGTAAATATGCTGGCGTTAGAAAGGTGCATTTATTGCAAAAATATTCCTTAAAAATCTATAAAGGGTTCAATTGAAAAACAAAAAGGTGTGCGTGTTACCTGGAGACTAAAACTACTAAAATAACTTGAAATTGATTTTCTAGGTCATCTGATTTAGAAGGTATGGAAAAAAGTCCTTGATTTTTGAAGAAAAATATTCATAAACAACCCATAAAGGGTTAAATGTTGAACCCAAAAGGACTATGGCGACTAGGATTATCAACTTGGATTGATGCTCAACCTTGTTTTCTTTTGTAAATATAAATATGTTTGATATTTTTCAAGTAACACATTTTTAAACAAACGCTCGCCACTGCAACAGTCATTTAGAGACGGTCCCTAACTGGCGTACCAAGCGGCACACTACAGCAGTTAAGTAAAGTTAGCGCCATATTCCCAGATTCGGACTTCCGCGGTCAATAGCTCCGAAATGCAAACGTCTCAACGGATCATACACATGCCAAATTACTCACATTAACACTGCCAAGCGACTTCAACCTCGTTTTTTAAAATCAGATGCGTATTTTGGGCGCAGCAATTTACATTGCTCTGAATGAGCAGCCGGAGCCGAGACGGGCGCTTAGGGACCGTAAACAAATAGCAATACCAAAAACGAAAACTTTTTATAACTGGAATGGAGCATCAAATAGGGCAATACAATTTCAATAACACAATAAATACAACATGATGGACACCACAACAACCTTTATTTTTCAAAATGAAGCTTTACTGGTGTTTTATTGATATATGATTCATTATGACAATTAATCTTCAATGTATTTTTTAATATTTGATGTAGAGTCACCATGTTCCCAGCACTTATCAATAATGACAATATCTATCTACTACAACCCTTATTTTACCCATCTGAGGCTTAATTCACATTTTTATGACGAAATATGATAATTAATCTTCTATAACTTTTTTAATATTTGATGTAGAGTCACCATGTTCCCAGCACTTATCAATAATGACAATATCTATCTACTACAGCCCTTATTTTACCCATCGGAGGCTTAATTCACATTTTTATGACGAAATATGATAATTAATCTTCTATAACTTTTTTAATATTTGATGTAGAGTCACCAAAGTCACAGCACTTATCAATAATGACAATATCTATCTACTACAACCCTTATTTTACCCATCAGAGGCTTAATTCACATTTTTATGACGAAATATGATAATTAATCTTCTATAACTTTTTTAATATTTGATGTAGAGTCACCAAATTCACAGCACTTATCAATAATGACAATATCTATCTACTACAACCCTTATTTTACCATTTAGAAGCTTAATTCATGTTTTTATTATGAAATATGATGAATTATGGATATTAAACTTCAATCACTTTTTTAATATTTGATGTAGAGTCACCAAATTCACAGCACTTATCAAAAATGACAATATATCTATCTACTACAACCCTTATTTTACCCATAAGAAGCTTTTTTTTTTATGATGAAAGATGAACAATTTTCATAGAGAGAGAAAAAGCGAGACATAACACATTTATTAGTAAAAAAAATCTATAGACAGATTTTCTATAAATGAAAAACATTTTAGAAAATAAATTGAAGGCCTATATATAATATTTAAATATATAACTTACATTATTTCACATGCATTATTACTGTGTAACTTTAAACAAAAAAATACAGCTTTATTATGGCTTAACAAAATCAAGTGCTCAATGGTTGACACCACTAACAATACCAGGGTGTTTCTTTGGTGGGTATTTGCTTTTGCTGCATTCCAATGCACTTCAGATGCAACCATCCAAGGCATTTCTCACACTGTATCTGCATTAAAAAGAGATGTGTTCAGTTTATTGTGAAATGTTATATTTCAATTTTTATTTATTCAAAATCTTACCCAACAGGTTTCTCTTGTTCAGATTTTCCAACCCATAATGTACAGAAGTCATTTGATGATACTGCAAAATACATGCATATCACTGAAATCTATTTTGTTTTTTATTTAAAAAAAAATAATTGTATATATATATATATATATATATACAAAAAAAATTAAATTACGTGATTGGTTCAGAATTTCCTCAGTCATCTCTTTTCTTAGATTTCTAATACTTTTTTTTTACTGGGATCAATGTTAAAATTCTGTGGTATTTGTGGAAATCCCATCACCGCCATCTTGGCCATCTAACAAGACATGTCAAGTCTCTAGGTCATTACTGATGTTAAAATAATCTTTAAAATGTATTTATTACCTGCATGACAAATACCCCACAGCTGGTTTGATCCTTTTGGAAAGTGTGCGGAATTGTTCCAGGTTTCCATTTGATGGCAACCCAGTCTTCTTTTCCAAGACGGTTGCGTCTCATCTTGAAGTATATATATATATATGGTTGTAGTATATTTGTATTTACATTTGTGAATTTGATGACTCTACATCAAATATTAAAAAGTTATTGAAGATGAATTTTCATATTTCGTCATAAAAATGTGAATTAAGCCTCCGATGGGTAAAATAAGGGTTGTAGTAGATAGATATTGTCATTATTGATAAGTGCTGTGAATTTGGTGACTCTACATCAAATATTAAAAAAGTTATAGAAGATTAATTATCATATTTCGTCATAAAAATGTGAATTAAGCCTCCGATGGGTAAAATAAGGGCTGTAGTAGATAGATATTGTCATTATTGATAAGTGCTGGGAACATGGTGACTCTACATCAAATATTAAAAAATACATTGAAGATTAATTGTCATAATGAATCATATATCAATAAAACACCAGTAAAGCTTCATTTTGAAAAATAAAGGTTGTTGTGGTGTCCATCATGTTGTATTTATTGTGTTATTGAAATTGTATTGCCCTATTTGATGCTCCATTCCAGTTATAAAAAGTTTTCGTATATCAATAAAACACCAGTAAAGCTTCATTTTGAAAAATAAAGGTTGTTGTGGTGTCCATCATGTTGTATTTATTGTGTTATTGAAATTGTATTGCCCTATTTGATGCTCCATTCCAGTTATAAAAAGTTTTCGTTTTTGGTATTGCTATTTGTTTACGGTCCCTAAGCGCCCGTCTCGGCTCCGGCTGCTCATTCAGAGCAATGTAAATTGCTGCGCCCAAAATACGCATCTGATTTTAAAAAAACGAGGTTGAAGTCGCTTGGCAGTGTTAATGTGAGTAATTTGGCATGTGTATGATCCGTTGAGACGTTTGCATTTCGGAGCTATTGACCGCGAAAGTCCGAATCTGGGAATATGGCGCTAACTTTACTTAACTCTTCACAGCGCAGCCCCCCACACCGTGCCATAACGTCCCATGTGAAACTAACTTCACCGCGGTGTTTCACCGGCTCAACCCAACTTGTCTTGCCGTGGTCGTGGGCTTGTCTCCCTGAAGTCGAGGTCAAAGTAAGTTTGACTTAAGATTTGTTATATTACGTGCTCTTTCCGTAGTGGCTGCTGTGAAAAGCATCTAACACCAACACTAGTTGAGTTGTTCGGGTTAGCAATAGTTATGCCAGAATAATGTTCACACATTTTGCCTATTGTCAACATGTGTAAAGCTTTAAACCTAATTTCATAATGCCAGCAAATTCGAGCTATACGAGCATGAAAGCGTGTCACTGTCGGTCGGTAGCTATCGTTAATATAATACATCCATGAGCTAGATCTGCTACTGCTTAGCGGATGCTAACGTGACCATAAAGTATTAAAATGATAAGGGTCTGTTTTTGTGTATTTCTTTGTAACAACGAGACATGTTTGTCAGAGTAAATTTTTATATCTTACGTTCTTACGTTTTATGAAAACAAAAAAAATGAATACAATACAGCCATGATCCAGCTCCATGGATCTAGTCCCTATAATAGATCCATGATCTAGTCCCGTTGTCTTTACGACAATACAGTGCAGTTTACGACCGTAGCAACCTGCGTAATCGATTGAGCTCGTGGTGGTCACTTGCCAGTTTCTAGACTCCAGGATTTCAGAACACAGGCATAGACTACAGGCAACATTCCCACAAGTCAATCTTATCCCGAAGCACCATTTTCTTGAGCATGATCCTGCCCTCATGAAAGCGCATGGACCTCTCATTCACTTTTGGACAATGCGGTTTGAAGCTAAACATCGCTATTTCACACAAATCGTGAGACGCACAGGAAACTTCAGAAACATTACTTCAGTAAAGACAGTCCTTATCTGTGTCTGGATGTTCTCCATGGCATTGAAACTTTGCATTTATCATTTCTTCATTTTGTCTCAACAGGAATAAATGATCACCATGGACACACATGTCAAATTCCATGTACATTTGGACCATGTGGTGAAAAAGGTGTCTTTTCCTCAAATGCCCCAAACTCTGCAAGAGCTGATTACTGGAATCAAGGAAGCCTTCGCAATCACAGATAACATCAGCATTCAATATAAAGACACTGAATTTGACGACTTTTTTACTTTAACCTCACCGGACAAAATCAAAGATAAAGACACACTGAAGGTCGTCTATGTAGAACAAGCTACTTTAATACTCTCCAACGTTTACTTTGACACACCTACTCCCAATAACTCAGTTTATGAAACTGTCTCTGACAGTGTTTCTCAAGCTTCTACCTCTGCTTCTTCTTCTATTTTGCCTCCAAGTCAAACTTTACACCAACCTTGGCCCAGACAGTTTCCTATCCCAACCTTCTCCTATAGCACTGAGATGGCCCTTCAGAAAGGCATGGTGGCTTTTCAAAAGGATGGAACACTTATGTACAAAGACAAATGTTACAGCACCTTGAAGTCTAATATTCTAGAGCGTTTGGCAGAGGTTATGTTCATTTACACACCATATGCGAACGACACAGAAAGGTGTGCTGTTGCACAAGCACTGATTAAAAAATACCCCTGTTTACAGGAACCAGGTTCCTTTAATGGTCTTTATGGATGGCAACAAAGCCTTAAATATAAAGTAGGTAACTATAGAACCAAGTTGCGTGGCCATGGAGCACCTGAACTTGTTATAAATAGTTGCAAGCGTAAACACTGAGACAAACCAGCCAAAGATGTCAAGAAGGCTAAAAGGTGTGAACTCAATTACCTTCCACCTATCCCACCTGGAGAGACCACAGAATCCCTTGAGACCATACGACAACAGCTGACCACAGACAACAAACAAGTAATAAATGATATGATGTCTCAAACATTCAGTGCAAGATGACAAGAACTAAATATCAGAAGAGCCAAGCATCCAGACAACCATGGATAGACGGCCTGCCCTTTTTGAGGCCAATCAGGTATTGTTTACTCTTAATAAAGTACAATATTTTAATTCTTTTCATACCTAATACGCAGTTTCCTATGTTTTGCTTACAGATTGGTCTGGAATTTCAAAGAATCTCTGGAATCAGTCTTGAGCCAACTTTTATTGGAGAGTTGCACAAGCACACAACACAGCTGTTGTCACTCTTCAATACAAATGGTGGAGCACGCGGCCAGAGGCTCAAGCCAGTGATCTTGGAAGTACTTCAGGTAAACATACACTCTGCATGTCTTGTCTCATAAGTCTCAGTGGTTATAAGCTGCAAAAAGGCTGCAAAAAGGAATCTAAATTCACTTGACGTTTGAATGGCTGCATTTAGTAAATTGGTAAGTGTACAAACTCTTAAGTATTTGCTCAACATATGACAAAGTATTGCATTTTCAACTCAGTAGTTTAGATTTGTACAAACTGAAACATTTTATTCTTTTATCAGTTTGTAAGTTCATATTTCAGTCTTTGTTTATTCTTTTGGTCGTTTTTAAACAGAATCTTATTAAAACAACTCTATCGTATGACTCATCGCACTTACTGAGTTATTTTTTCCCAAATTGTGCAGCTTTTGGGGCTATTGTGTTTAAGGATCCTGTTCCATTTTTATTTACAAAAAATGTCTAAGTTCTGTCCTGTTTTTGCCCATCAGTATGTCTCCAAAACTAACATTTCTTATCTACAGACTGACACACTAGACCAGGGGTGTCAAACTCATTTTGGGCCAGGGGCCGCTTTTCGACGCTCAGGCTGGGTCGCGGGCCGAACGTAATGTAAAAAATAAAACAATAAAAAATATAACAAATGTTTTATAGCCTAGTAATAGTGCTATGTGGACACTGTTGCACAAATCTGCAGCAGGTCCATATTCATGCAGCAGCAGTAGGAACAGGAACATGGACTTGTGATATGATTCTGATATTAAATGTTTGTATCACAGACATGTTAATATTGCTGCACAAACTCAATATGAGCTCACTATTTTTACAGTTTAAGCCTATTTTAGTGACAAATTATTCATGTGGTGAATCAAATGAGAGCTCACAGCAGCTTCACTCTGTCATGTTCAGACTTTATTACACTCTGACCTGTGTTTTTTACCTGTGGCTCAGGATCTGTCCAGGTTTTGCACTGGTTTGGATGTTTTCCTCACAGAGTTGTCAGCAAAGAAGTTTGTTTTCTTGTTGTTAGCTTCACATTAGCGCCGCTTTTAGCACAGCTCTAACGTCCACAAAACCGCCTCTTTTCTTTATTCCTCGTGTTTCCCACGATCTGCCCTGGGGCAGAGCGCTACAGGTCATCGCTGCCGGTGTGTTCGATTTTAAACCTGCTGCGATGAGTGTCGCTGGTCGCTGTCCCTCGGCACTTGAGCTGGCAGCACACAGCGCGGGGGAGGGGCCGCGGCTGCAAAGGATTGTGGGAATTGTAGTTCTAGCGATAAAAATGCGATATATCTATTGGAAATGAATAATTATAAACTAGAAATGTTCGGCGGGCCAGATGAAAGCGTCTGGCGGGCCACATCTGGCCCGCGGGCCTTGAGTTTGACACATGTGCACTAGACCATAGGTGTCAAACTCTGGCCCGTGGGCCAAATTTGGCCCGCAGTGTAATTATATTTGGCCCGAGAGGCTATACCAAATGACTACTAGGGCTTGGCGCGCCGGTATTATTATACAGCGCATTCATTCATCGTTACTACTACAAATCCCATTATATATTGTATAGTAATAAGTGTTGCTTGTTCCATATTCAATGTTAAAGCAAATCTTGTTTGGTTCAATATTAAAAGTTTCATTTGTTCAATACTGGCCCGCGACTTTGTTCAAGTTTTACATTTTGGCCCACTGTGGATTTGAGTTTGACACCCCTGCACTAGACCATCTGTCACATTTCAGCCATTTTGATAACATTCTTTCTTCATTATATTCAAAGTGTGTTCTGAATGCGATTTTAATCAAATCATATGGACATCAGCACCACAATTATGTGCTACATTTTCATGTGGTTTTAAGATAAATCAAACCATCGAGCCCATACAAATGACATATTATTTGGTAATCAAATACACCATTCATTGTTTTGGCCCTTATCCTTGCCTGTGTCTGTCTTCTGTCCCGATCTGTGTCTTTATTCACATATTAAGACGCATAGAATCATAAAAAAAACAAAACATAAGATCAAGGGAGCTGAATATGGTTGGCATTTACGCTTGCATAATTTGTTCTGTTATTCACTTTCTGTGTTTTTTGTTTTTTTCTCTTTTTCATAGGAACGGACTTCCGCGGTAGAAAAGCGAAGAAAGGTTGTACTCCTCATTGAGTACATGGGGGAGAGACAGGAGGACTTAATTTCAGAACAGGTACCATTTCCAATATATTTATTTGTAGAGATGCAAGATGAAGCAATTTTTTAGACCCTATATGGTTCATGGCTGTACAATGCGTGAAGGGTTTGGTCAAATAGACCCAAGGCCTGCTGTGTCCTTTTTGGCCTGATTTATGCACTTGACCTCAAGTACCCTCCGAAGCTTCTCCACACCTTCGAAACATTTCAAAGGTTACTGATTGGCCTAAGTCCTTTGGACAAAGTCATGTGAATCCTCCAGGCAGACGACCCTTATAGTGGTATCTTTTAAGCTTATGCCGTACTCAGTAGAACCTACCTCGCATAAACTCACCAAGGACGCAAAAGCCTGTCCATTGACCTCACAAACGGCTGGGTGTGCTCATCTCCCTGCTCTGGGACGCGGCATGATGGTGTTTGACTTGTGTTTGGTCGCCATCTAGTGGAGACTGGAGGAAGTGAACAGTAGATAAATAGCTTGAACCGCAATGAGGCCATCTGGTGGATTCACACAAGAATAGAGAAGAGGAAGAAGACATTTGTAAGAAATTTGACCCATAGATTGTTATAGCTTTTGACTGTCGCTATTTATTATTATTATTTATTTTCATAGTTTTTTTTTTTTTTTTTTTTTAAATGACAACAGAAAAAAGTAAAATGACACCCTTGTACAGAAAAATAAAAATACCCCACACAGGCACATTTATCAAATAAAATCTTAAATAATCTGATTACTGTAATTGTGGGGCCAAATTGAAAGTTAGCCCTCGACCAATTTGAAGTAGCCCTCAAAGTAGCTCCAAGTAGCTTAACATCTACTCCACACCTGATAGAACATATGGGAAACAAAAAAATTACTTCCCTTTTATTGTTATTATTTTATTGTTATTTACTGTTATTCCCATTTATCACATTCTTCTATTAAATATTTGTTCTGATTAAAAGCAAGACAGACTTTTAACAGTGGAACTTTAACACACACAAATGTATTCCTCCAAAGTCAGATATCTGCTCAAAACCACAAGCTTTTACCGACAGAGGATCGATTGGCTGAGGAAGTCTCCATTAGAAAAAAAACCAAGCTTATCACTGACAAATAGAAATGACTGAATCTTGATTAAAATGTGATTAATTGCACAGGCCTACTTTGAATCATGGCATTTCATCTAAAAACAATGTCAAATTTATTCAAACCACGTGTTTTTAGCCACACAGTTTTGGCTTCTAGATTAAAAAGCTGATCATTGACAATATAAAAATTGAACTACTCATTCTTTTCAGGCTGTACCTGTAGCGGTAGCTGTAGCGCTCCTGAAGAAAAGCCCCTCCAACGGCATTTACAAAAAAAAAAGATGTTGTACATATAAGGGCCACACCTGTCAATAAGCCGCAGGTGCCCACATTGTAACATGAGATATTTCATCATAAATCACAGCTGTCCCTACTGTCCCCTCTGTCTTTGATTACTCTGTGTGAGAGTATTTACCGGCCTCTTCACATCTGGTTCATCTGCTCCTGCGCTTGTTCTCAGCGAGTGACTTTGTAACATGGGATCTTTACACAGAAATAGTGTTCCACGGTAATAATGCAGGGTTGTCTTTTGACTCATTTCTCTGTCGGATTGTAATAAAACACAGTGTTTAAAAGCTTAAAATATAGAGAACACGACATTTGACCTGGACAGTGGTTTCACTGACATGTTCTTCTACAGTGAGACAAATGCTTGCGCCTCCTGCTGGTGTGACCCCCGGTGGCCGTTAGCCAGTAAAAATCTAAAAATCAACCACAGGGTGGCCACAGGGTTCAAAGCATGGGAAAAAGTAGCATCTTGTAGTCCGAAAAGTACGGTAGATTTCAACCGCGGTGACTCCCCTCAAATATAATACAGTTACAAGTCGTTCTTTGTTTCATAACAGACATTTATTATCGGACAGGAGGAGTCTTCAACATGTCTTACAAATCATGCCTCACAAATGTTGGCACATGCCGTCAGAACTAAAAAGACATGCAAACTTAAATTAACAGTCTTAATAACAAATATTTTAAACATGACAAAACAATGAAAAATGACCTCATTGGCCTCATTAGTCAAAGGGAATGAAACCCTTTTGTTGCACGGAGCAAACACCTCGTGAGGCTCTTCAATTAAGCAGTGCACAATAAAACATAAATGTGTTTTTAAACTGAATATTGCAACTATAAAATTAAATGTATGAGAGATGTGTAGCAGCTACAACCATCATTCCCTTTACTACACTTTTACCCCGTTCAATGTGTAAAAAAGAAATACCAATAAACTTGCAAGGCCCCGGTGTGACTGTGAAATGCTGCATTCTTCAGCCGAGCCGTGAAAAATGGTTACTGGTCACCAAATGGTTTCCAAAGTGAAAAATACATTTACTTCAAAATATTAATATCTGGGTGTGTGGAACGACTGTCACATTCAGTATACATTCATACATACAATTTAAACGTATGTACAGATTGCAGTATTTCCAGATGGGCTTTGCCCTGAACCTCAAGGTGAAGGACTGTAGCTCAGAACCATTTGAATACAAATCGGATGGGGAGTAAATTTCTCACAGTTTAATCTTCAAATGTAATTCTTTGGCGTGCGAGTGATTACTCGAGGTGCTTCTCGTGACTCTGGAATGAATGAATCAAAGTTTTTAGAGCAACTTTACAGGCACACAGACGACAGGACGAACAGGACGCACAAATACACAGTACAATGATGAGGAATTATTGATATTAATAATATTTGAATTTCCTTATTGTAACTTTTGAGATCCTTATGCCAAAAAGATACATAAATAATGACTTCCTTGAGTTCTTATCTGTTTTCAACTCTCAGCCAGAGGATGCAAGTGTCCAGTATGTACGAACACTGTGCGCGGATGGAAGTGCTGTCTCAGCCGTTATCTTTGCTCAAGGCCACCCAGGAGGTCATCTTCAGCATCTGTGAGTCCAGCAGGGAAAGCTTTTATAACTAACTGCACTTTCTAACTTCATTGGTACAGATATAGAAATATAGAACGCTTTTTTAATGATACTTCAGTTCTAAAATTAAATGGGGGAGAAGAGCGGAGAGGACATTCAGCACATTGTCAGAGCCAGGAGTCGATCTCACGACACAGAGCCCGGCATATGTGCTGCTACTCAGACCGCTTGGCCAGATAGACACGTTTAATGTCACGCTGTGGAACATTCGATAACATACTGTAGCCACGGAAACAAGCTGCCACAGGAAGAAGCCGCATCTGTCAATCGAGTTCTGTATTTTCAAGAATTTCAAGGAATAAAGGGAGATAAAAAGCTCGGTCACAATAAGAACAGAGCAATAAAACGCCTGTACTCGATTAAGTCCCAGATAGATACGTTTGATGCTGTTGCAAAGCATCGACGTCTCCATGGAAACAAGCAAATGATATACCGTACCCTCCAGCGGAAATGGTTGTGTCTCATCTGAGCGTGTTCTGTACTACCACTACTGCTACTGTTACTACTGTTACTTAAAAGCAGATTATTCTCTACTTCTACGACTACTACTCAGTACCAGAAGTGGGTAGTTACTGCTATTACTATTCTAAATCCCAGTAAGAGTGAGCGAATATACTACTTCTAATAACTATTAAACATTATTAAACAGAGATACCACTTAGTTACATTTACTGCAGTCATTTTTCATTAAATTGTACTTCTCTGAGTAGTTTCCAGATACTACTACCACTAATACTTTTACTCCAGCTTGAGTAATATATGTAAAAATGTTGCAGTCTATATTGCAGGCTATATTTAACTGTACATTTAAATGTTCTGTAGCAACAGTGTATTACAAGAGCGCAGATGTTTCACAAATGGTGGGTTTCAACTTCTGCACAGTGTTTGCACAATAGCGGCGTCATTCGTCGTGTTGGAGATGTTTAGCTTTCTGTGTTTGTGAGCGTTAAAACGATGTGATTGATTTTTTTTTATTTTTTTTAAACTGCCACACACACACTTTCAAACACGGTTTAAAACGTGTCAAACCACCGAAACAAACCAGTTATTATTATGTCTTTAATATGAAAATAAAACAACAAAAAACAGATTTGACAGTTGACATGTGTTAAGGAAAATTAGTAACTCTAAATTACTCATAATCATTGAATGTAATTTACTTCATCTATATTAACTCAAAATGATCAATGAATGATGGCAGCGCTGGACTTTTTTTCTTGTCCTTTTAATTCCGACATAATTCTAATTTCAGATTTATTTAGTATTGTAGGTAACACTTTAGTTTCGGGACCACATATTAATGATTAACTCATTGGCTTGTATTTTTGTTAGAGTTTTTATATAGAGAGAGAGTAGAAGTACTAGCAATGCTTTATTCTGTATTACTGTATTAAAAAAAAAGGATTTAGCCTATTTTTTCCCCCAATAATGCTTTAATTGCTGTTTTTAGTGTCATTATGGATGGACTATTATCTTAATACGCAGTAATAAATGCTTTATCTAACACTATCTAATACCACTTAGATTACTGATTAAAATGTGGTCCCTAAACTAAACACAATAAATGACGTTTAGGCTTGAGTTAGCTGCTTAATAAAACAGTGATTACATGTATACGATGTTGAGTGTCGTGTCCTCATATCCTCCTACGGAAGCATTTTTAATACATGATACAAACATACCATAAATATACAGCTATGTTTAGAATTAATCAGAATCACAATCAGAAAAAGGTTTATTGCCTGTGAAAAAAAGCAAGATTCACAAACTAGGAACTTTCTCCGGCGATAAGAAGTTGCAACATGGAAAACAGAACTTTTCTCCGCGACATAAGCTTGGAAAAAAAAAAATGGCGCTGTTAATGGGGTAAATTAATAAGATAAACAAATAAGAAGAGAAACAAATCACAATCGTAATAGTATTTATTTATAATATGTTTATATTATTATTATATATATTATTATTAAAGTGCATTCATATTATTTTTTAATATAAAATATTAATTAAAATTGATTGTTTAAAACTATTATGTAGACAAAACACTGTCAAGGTTGTTAATTATGAAGCAAATTAAATGATTAACAAATACTTTTTAAGAACATGTTCCCAAGGTCTAGTTTAAGTATTAAAAACAAAAACCAATGTAAACAACAGAAAAAGCAGTCAGTTGTTTAGCCATCTGGACTCTTTTAGAAAAAAAACAAGAAGTTTAACTCTGACCAAGAGCATCTCAAATCAGAGAAACAAGTCTGAGAACTCTTGTTATATCCTATCCGTGAGAGCCCTGCCCACAGGGCGCGGACCTCTATGGCCATTGAAACTGGATGGGGCCTATTGTTCTATTGTTCCCCCTCACCTGATGCCTATTAGCATCCGAATCCCAGGGCTCAGGGTCCAGCAAGGACCATATAAAAAACCCTGCTAGCAGGCAGAAAGATGTTTGAAAAGGATTAAGGAGCCCATCTTTGTTAAAAAGAGAACCCTTCATTAAATCGTATGGAGTTTTAAGATTCAACTTCCAGTTGTTTATAATGGTTGCTGAAACCCGGAGACGTTCGGGCATTCGAGTAACTAGTGTAACTAGAAAGGGGTGAAATGGATTCTAACAATTTTCAACTTCTTGTTTTGTGGTTTTGTTTATGAAGAGAAGGATTAAAAATTCTGTTTGGCAGTTATGCTCAATATGTAGACGAGCTCCAAAAGTGAAGGATGCGGACAGTCAGGTATTTAGGCTTGACACCAACCAAAAACTCTGAAAAAAAAGATATCAAGTCATCTGTGAAGGAATGAGACGACAAAAATCCGCTTTCTGACGCCACAAATGTTCACAAATTAGTATGCCAAGGTAATACATTTGACTATCTTCTTTTTCCCAAGTCTCCTGGACATATGAGGATTACACCGACAAGTATAACAGTGATTTCCCCCTGAAACTCAATGTAATATTCTAATCTCTTCGTCCAGATCTAGATAGCCATTTTATGAGTTGTTGTTTGTCTGAAGTTTGCTTGCTTCCTCTCATAAAACACAAGCTGATTTAACATTAAGGTTCACAATGAACTTTTCTGGTTGTTCCGGTTACTGAACCTTGCTCCATGGTGAGTTATGTTCTGCCTGTAGGCAAAAAAAAACCTTACAGGACAAATTATGCTTGTTTAGGAGATTTAAATGCCTATTCATCCATTCCCTCATCAGAACACATACCTGAGTTAGATTTAGCTTCAGGATGCTGGTTTGATAAAACTTATTTAGGAATTCTCTCCCAAACGGCAATTCTTTGAATTATTATTATTATTTTTATTGCTATTTAATTTTTAGCTTTATTTACAAATACAACAGTAACATTTATTTGTTTTTAAGTCCGTAAATCATTGCCTGACTTTCTCTGAGCATTTTACAGTCAAATCACGGTTAATTTTACTTCGTGTCCCAACTTGTCCTCAGTCGAGGGGCAGCTAGCTTTTGTTTTTTTCTACATTGTAATTACCTCTGCTGCCCATAATGAAGTGCACACTTTTCCTGCTGAGGAAAGGCCTGATAATTATTTGAAGTTCTAAAGAGATGAAGCAGAGGAGCATTCCAAGCCAAACCTTTTAATACCAGCATAGAAGAGAATGTGGTTTCAGATTACCATATTTGGAGTTTAATTCACACAATAAATACAATTTTTCTATTGTTTCTGTATAAATACATAATACTTATAAGATATTCTGCATGAACCTGTCATTTATGGTCTTTCAAGTGCAGTTTGATTCAAACACATCTCAGATCCTAGAAAATAGTTTGAGAGCTTTGGCCACACCCACCCTTTTACGACCAATCAATCAGACGGGCATATGACATTTCCTCTCAAATGATGAATTCAAGAAATGATCACGCGCTGAATGGGAGAACACTGCTTGACTGAGGCCCGCCCCCCCTCCGGTTTACGTCACCAGTGGAAAGCCAAAGTGTGGAGTCAGAGTTTGGACTTCAAACGCACGCTAGATCAGTGTGACCAAATGCCCGACCCGAAGTCAGAAATAGGCGTTTATTCGTGTTGTCTTCAATGACTGATTCTGATTCTGATATTCCATTTCAGCACGTAGACTCTTCTCTCGTAAAGACATCCTAAAACTGAGCGTGTCCATCATCTGGACCGCGTGCCTCTTTTCATCCTCGCCCTTTTCCTCGTCGCGCAGGTCCCAACCGAAAGCGGACATGGCCTTTTGTGAAGATTCACCTGGCATATGGGAACTCAATGGAGCCTTTTATGGAAAATCTGGTCCTGACATGATCTGTCCCGACATGGGACTCTGAGAGAGGAAACTACGGACGTCATGCACAGTGCACAAAATGTAAACTAAAAAAAATCAGAAATATTTAGTGGTTTTAAAAGATCCCCGTTGTCAAAAACAAGTCAGTAAAAGCAGCCTATTCTGCAGAACGCGTCCTTGTGTAGGCCAAGAAATGTGTGTATATAAATATATTATAAAATTGTTATTTATTATTTATATATTATTCATTTATAAGGTATTTTACTATTTGAAATTAAAGCCACCTCTCTTTTATTTTTACAAGTGTAAGTGATGTGTGTGTGTGTGTGTGTTAAAATATACGACTAGTTTATTGAGACTCTGCATAAACAAGATTAAAAATTTTCTTATGAGAAAAAACTCAGAGTCTTCTTATTCCTTCTGCCGCTCTCCAGATACTTGCAGCAGATTCCTCGCACGTCTTACAGTCAGAGGATCAGGAGGGCCCCTAAAACCTTGAGGGCAGAAAACCCCGCATACCCTCTCCCAGGCGAGAGTGCCGAGCTGGAGCGCCGCTTCCAACAGCACGCTACGTCCCCCAGACAGAGACCACTTTCAGAAAGGAAGCTCACTCCGACACGGCTCAGAGACTGGTTCCAGTTACCGCGACGCAAGTAAAGCAGGCGGGTAGACCAGACCACTCAACTGTAATCTACTGTAACTTTGTGTACATAGAAATGCCTATTTTATTTTATTGAAGTAATTTTAAATAGTTTCTAATGCACTGCCCTTTTGAATTGAATATGATGTTTGTTATTCTTGCTCAGTGTTCTATGTTGCACCTTAAGGCCGAGAAAGTTCCCCGTTGTTGATTTGTGTTCATGACAATGGCAAAAACCTTTTCTGATTTCGATTTTCTGATTCAGAGGGGAGCTGCTGCGCGACGGGAAGCATGCCTCGCAGCGGACCTGCAGCCTATAATCCGTCCTACTTCCTACCAACAATACCCCGCTGCACCAAAACACGAGCCCCGGGTGCAACAGACTACACCTGTAATGACCCAGATCCGCCGCCATGGCAGGCCTCATCAAGCACCGCTCCATAACTTTGGAGCTGGTCCGGTGGGCGGCTTCTCTTGGCCGTGTTTCCGGACGTGGTGAGGAGCGCACTGCATTTAGTCCATTAACAGTGGCCACGAGGCTTTGTTAACTTGTATTTGACAATTATTTAATTCAGTTTTCTTGCACGTTTTTACTGGTTGTGACGCGAGAAAATATAACTTTGGATAAAATATTAGTTTGTAGAATATATTGAATATATTGATAACATATTGTCATATTGTATTATCTTATTTTGAATTGTTTTTGTCCAACAGAAAAAATATGCAGTTATAATAACATAATAAAATGCACTTCTGAAACAAACATTGGCATGGTTTCATCTGCAATGACTTTGCAATTGTCATTTCATAAAATGACGATGCTTTATTATGGAAAGGAAACAAAAAACAGCCCTAATTACTTTAAATGTGCACCATCTGTAAAAAGTCATGTTTGTGTTTGGTGTAGATGTTGAAGTGGTCATTAGGAAACGTCCTTCAGTCTGCTTAAACAGGGTGAAAGGTTGTTCAAAGTTTACACGTTTTTATAACCTACTGTCGGGAACTCACGGTTTAGTGCTCAGTCCAGGGCACAAACTACAGCCAGCCATGACCTTGACCTGTGTCAATGCTTTAGGCTCATGTAACTGGAAAATACATCCTATAGTATGATCATTTCTAACATTAATGCATCTTTCATATATTATTTGAAAGTCATTTTAAGAAAATATTTATAGAGAAATGTTGGATTATTTTTACTTTGACATTTTTTAGACCTAAAACTATATTTATAAAACAATCATAAACAACAGCCTTTAAAGAGTAAGTGTTCAGTCAGCCTTTTATGGTTTTGCAATAGGAATTAAATCTACCTTGGCACAACGCAGACCTTGTTGGACACTACCACGGTGTCAAATGAAAAGAATAGTGCAATTTTGCTCGACCAAGAGGCAGAGGCCTAGTTTAAGTGCACATTTACAAACCGGCTCTGCACAACAGCCTCCACTTTAAACGAGTAAGAGATTCTTAGGCATCTCTCCACTGACACTTGTCTTCTACTCACACGACACACAATAAACCCAAACAAAAATATACTCCGGACATTCAGAGATATTGTGCCACATAACTTCATGTTTATTAAAATTCAACACAGCACAAACCTGTGTATAATAATGCATATTTTCAAATAAAGGCAATGCCAGGTAGTTGTCATGTGGTGAGCAAGGTCATGTAGCTCCTCTGGCAACACTTTTCCTATGAGTGCCAGGTCTGAATGAAGGGAAACAGCTGCTTCTTGAGGATGTACAGCTTTTGTAAATGTAAATATGTTTGATATTTTTCAAGTAACACATTTTTAAACAAACACTCGCCACTGCAACAGTCATTTAGAGACGGTCCCTAACTGGCGTACCAAGCGGCACTTCACAGCGCAGCCCCCCACACCGTGCTACTGCAGGCGGGGCACACTTAGAGGAAAGGTAGTTACGGAGGCGAATGTCCAACGTCCAATGTGACACTAACTTCACCGCGGTCTTGTATAAGCCAATTTTGTGATATCGATGCTTTCGCTTTTCAACATAAGCTACATTATGACATACAGAATGTTCAGACAAAATACACATAGCTGACAATTTATGACACAAACATCTTTAAATTCCACTGCAAATGGCAAACATATATATATTTGAAATACAAGATCATCAAATCAAATTCTACTAAACATGATTTATTATCTTTATTATGCTTTATTATGAGAGCAGCATGTTCGCGTCAGAAGCGGCGCTGTACCGTGCGTTATTCTCCAACAAAACTAATGTATTTCTCCGTGACAATCAACAAAACCATCGCATTATGAAATTGCATTCTTTAACCCTACCAAATAATAAGCCACACCTGGACGAGAGCCTTGATTTTCCAAGTCATATTTCAGTATTTCTTGTTCACAAATTCGTACGTGGACATCGGAAGACGCCATGTTGACCGCGTTGACAACTACAGCTACGGGAAGCAAGCAGACCAAATCCAAGCACGGAACTTTGCATTTAGTAAAAAAACGAAACTTCTAAATTGTTACTCATTTATATACAGAAAAATAACACGTAGACACAAGTTGCAGCTAGTCTTATTCTTGTTGGATTAAATGTATCCATTGATGTCTAAAAACCTTCACCATGTCATTATTAATTATAAAAATGAATATTCTGAATCCGTTACAATGTGTGCATGACTTTACAGCAGACCACAAAAATGTAATGGAATTTAAAATATTTTATACTGTTTTTTTCTTCATTAATTTACACCAATTCACAAATTGCATCCATTCAAGACAGTTAGCAAGAGCTCGGGATTGTAACATCTCACCTCATGGAATTTTCAGTTTGTCCAGTGTTAAATCAATGGAGATTTTAAGATGCTAAATACTAATCTTAGCATTCAATAAAACGTATTCTGATACCGTGGAGTAAAAAAAGTATTCACCAGTAGTGACCCAGCAGTTATCTGGTAGTTCCATGGCTCGTTTGTTTCTTTCTTTTACATTGTTTTGTATCTCTATGTACGTTTAGCAATAGCACACCAACAACAAACATGGCAGATTTCCATGGTAACATCCGTTTTTGGATGTTCCATCCCGAGCTCCATCTGTACCTGTATTTACATTCAAACAGGTTACATAATGCACATTACAGCAAAGAGTCACAACTTTGAATTTATATTAACACCAATAACCAAACAGAAACACAACATTGGCCTACACAAAAGAGCAGGCTGTGGTCTACAAATATAAAGCACATTTGGTGAGATGAGGCCTCATTTTTCTGGATATAAAATCTGTTTCAGGCACCACAAGCAAATCCATGTTTAAAGCGGCACAGTTGGAATGATGAAAAGATATCTGCCAATATCAGGTCTTTCTATCCTGTGAAACAACAAAAACATTAAGTTTGTAAGAGAGAAACGTTATAAAGCAATAAAAGTGTTTACGATAAGAGAATACCTCTTTGTGCTGTGGACTTGACGGCCAGCGATAACTGAGATACATGATGTTATCGGTACGCAGGGCAGGTCCAAAAAGTGGATTTAGTTGAGCCAGAATTGCAATCAGCCAGCTGAAAAAAATTAATTAAATTAAAAAAGCACTTTAGGGCTGTGTGTTTAAAACAATACACACTACTTGAGCTCAATACATTATACATTTCGGAAAGTTACTTTTGAAGCTGCCCTGGGGCTGACGGACAGTGAAAGCAGCCAATCTGCGCCACTGGGATCTACAGCGACGACGACCACTAACCACTCACACCACATTCATCTTAAGCAACGTGGAGGCACATCATGATCGCTCGAGTGTTTCCCCAACGTTTTTTGACTTGACTTCCCCTTTAAGCCTCGTCTCACACTCTGCGTTACGCCTGTATCGTGTACTGCGGTATTTAGCGAGTATAAATACAGTGTATATACACTCATATATAGCAATTCTTTTAAATGACATTTTCTTGTAAAAATAACTTTTATATTGTTTAAAAATATATGATTCAATTTCAATATTCAATTTCACCTTTGTTTTAAATCTGAAATAGGTTTATTATAACCCTTTATTGTTGTCTCTGCTGCCCCCTTTGGTCTGTTTTACAAGAAACATGGCACAACTCTCCCATTTGCATTTATTTTGTTACAAATAATAATAATAATAAAAATAAAGTTTATTCACAAAGCAACACGGCTGTCATGAATTTGACACAGTGTATTGCAATTTACTGAATACTCACAACAAATAGCAGCAGACCGCAGTTAGAACCAGCTTTGTGACAATAACCCTGTAGGGAAAATAAAGACAATTATGATCAACAGTAAATAAGAAATACAGTAGGATAAATTCAAGGGTGTTAGGACAAATTCTGCTTTCTTAGAAATGGGAAGTTGAACAGTATATTTTAGGCTGCAGTTAATGCCAAAATGACCAAGGTTTTAAAATGTCTTATGAATGTATGTGTGGCAATGATGTTCACATCATGTACTGTATTATTTAGAAGTAAATGGGATATTTCAATAGATCCATGGGTTTAAAAGACACCAAAAAGCAATCGAACAACTTTATTAGCTTAGCACTTGAATGCTAGTGAACGCTAACAAACTTATCTTCTGTTTGGTCCTTTGGGGATAAAAAAAAAAGGCACAACTCCTCCGACAATCCCCCAAAACAGGGTCATTACAGACATGGAAATAACAAAACTTAGTTCCGCCATGGTTAGATTAAGTGCAAAAGTGAATATGTCCACAAAGATCAAACTTTAAAGGACGTCTGAGCTCACAGCTGCTACACGACGAGCGGCAGCCATGGATCTATTATATGTGTATTATATGTGCTTATTTCTTTATTTCTAGGGATGGTGGAAAGTAATATATATATATATATATATATATATATATATATATATATATATATATATATGAAATAAAATTCACTGTAGGTAGTAAATTATTCTTTTATAGTGTGAAGTAAACAGAATAATGACCAATGGTTGAGTCCATGTGGTGTAAACCTAGTTTGATTCTGCATAAAATGTAGACCTATTTTCCACATCTTTGCCATGTAGTGGCCCATATGTATCTTCCCAAATCTGGGCCATATTTCACACATTGCATGTGGACCATATTAGGCCGACCTCTGGTTTACCAAAATAAACCAATAATGAAAGTGCCACATCTTGGCCATATAGTGGCCCATATGTATTTTTGCCAAATTTGGGCCATATTGGTTATCTCATATAAGGCCCACTTCTGGTTAACAATTGTTTCATCGGGCCGGATTAATGCCACAAGTGCCATACCTTGGCCAGATGTGGGCCACATTAGCTTGTTATCTGGGAGTCCATGGATCTAGTCCCGTTGTCTTTACGACAATACAGTGCAGTTTACGACCGTAGCAACCTGCGTAATCGATTGAGCTCGTGGTGGTCACTTGCCAGTTTCTAGACTCCAGGATTTCAGAACACAGGCATAGACTACAGGCAACATTCCCACAAGTCAATCTTATCCCGAAGCACCATTTTCTTGAGCATGATCCTGCCCTCATGAAAGCGCATGGACCTCTCATTCACTTTTGGACAATGCGGTTTGAAGCTAAACATCGCTATTTCACACAAATCGTGAGACGCACAGGAAACTTCAGAAACATTACTTCAGTAAAGACAGGAGTCCTTATCTGTGTCTGGATGTTCTCCATGGCATTGAAACTTTGCATTTATCATTTCTTCATTTTGTCTCAACAGGAATAAATGATCACCATGGACACACATGTCAAATTCCATGTACATTTGGACCATGTGGTGAAAAAGGTGTCTTTTTTCCTCAAATGCCCCAAACTCTGCAAGAGCTGATTACTGGAATCAAGGAAGCCTTCGCAATCACAGATAACATCAGCATTCAATATAAAGACACTGAATTTGACGACTTTTTTACTTTAACCTCACCGGACAAAATCAAAGATAAAGACACACTGAAGGTCGTCTATGTAGAACAAGCTACTTTAATACTCTCCAACGTTTACTTTGACACACCTACTCCCAATAACTCAGTTTATGAAACTGTCTCTGACAGTGTTTCTCAAGCTTCTACCTCTGCTTCTTCTTCTATTTTGCCTCCAAGTCAAACTTTACACCAACCTTGGCCCAGACAGTTTCCTATCCCAACCTTCTCCTATAGCACTGAGATGGCCCTTCAGAAAGGCATGGTGGCTTTTCAAAAGGATGGAACACTTATGTACAAAGACAAATGTTACAGCACCTTGAAGTCTAATATTCTAGAGCGTTTGGCAGAGGTTATGTTCATTTACACACCATATGCGAACGACACAGAAAGGTGTGCTGTTGCACAAGCACTGATTAAAAAATACCCCTGTTTACAGGAACCAGGTTCCTTTAATGGTCTTTATGGATGGCAACAAAGCCTTAAATATAAAGTAGGTAACTATAGAACCAAGTTGCGTGGCCATGGAGCACCTGAACTTGTTATAAATAGTTGCAAGCGTAAACACTGAGACAAACCAGCCAAAGATGTCAAGAAGGCTAAAAAGGTGTGAACTTAATTACCTTCCACCTATCCCACCTGGAGAGACCACAGAATCCCTTGAGACCATACGACAACAGCTGACCACAGACAACAAACAAGTAATAAATGATATGATGTCTCAAACATTCAGTGCAAGATGACAAGAACTAATATCAGAAGAGCCAAGCATCCAGACAACCATGGATAGACGGCCTGCCCTTTTTTGAGGCCAATCAGGTATTGTTTACTTTTAATAAAGTACAATATTTAATTATTTTCATACCTAATACGCAGTTTCCTATGTTTTGCTTACAGATTGGTCTGGAATTTCAAAGAATCTCTGGAATCAGTCTTGAGCCAACTTTTATTGGAGAGTTGCACAAGCACACAACACAGCTGTTGTCACTCTTCAATACAAATGGTGGAGCACTCGGCCAGAGGCTCAAGCCAGTGATCTTGGAAGTACTTCAGGTAAACATACACTCTGCATGTCTTGTCTCATAAGTCTCAGTGGTTATAAGAGCTGCATAATGAATCTAAATCCACTTGACGTTTGAATGGCTGCATTTAGTAAATTGGTAAGTGTACAAACTCTTAAGTATTTGCTCAACATATGACAAAGTATTGCATTTTCAACTCAGTAGTTTAGATTTGTACAAACTGAAACATTTTATTCTTTTATCAGTTTGTAAGTTCATATTTTAGTCTTTGTTTATTCTTTTGGTCGTTTTTAAACAGAATCTTATTAAAACAAACTCTATCGTATGACTCATCGCACTTACTGAGTTATTTTTCCAAAATTGTGCAGCTTTTGGGGCTATTGTGTTTAAGGATCCTGTTCCATTTTTATTTACAAAAAATGTCTAAGTTCTGTCCTGTTTTTGCCCATCAGTATGTCTCCAAAACTAACATTTCTTATCTACAGACTGACACACTAGGTCAGGGGTGTCAAACTCATTTTGGGCCAGGGGCCGCTTTTCGACGCTCAGGCTGGGTCGCGGGCCGAACGTAATGTAAAAAATAAAACAATAAAAAAATATAACAAATGTTTTATAGCCTAGTAATAGTGCTATGTGGACACTGTTGCACAAATCTGCAGCAGGTCCATATTCATGCAGCAGCAGCAGGAACAGGAACATGGACTTGTGATATGATTCTGATATTAAATGTTTGTATCACAGACATGTTAATATTGCTGCACAAACTCAATATGAGCTCACTATTTTTACAGTTTAAGCTTATTTTAGTGACAAATTATTCATGTGGTGAATCAAATGAGAGCTCAAAGCAGCTTCACTCTGTCATGTTCAGACTTTATTACACTCTGACCTGTGTTTTTACCTGTGGCTCAGGATCTGTCCAGGTTTTGCACTGGTTTGGATGTTTTCCTCACAGAGTTGTCAGCAAAGAAGTTTGTTTTCTTGTTGTTAGCTTCACATTAGCGCCGCTTTTAGCACAGCTCTAACGTCCACAAAACCGCCTCTTTTCTTTATTCCTCGTGTTTCCCACGATCTGCCCTGGGGCAGAGCGCTACAGGTCATCGTTGCCGGTGTGTTCCATTTTAAACCTGCTGTGATGAGTGTGGCTGGTCGCTGTCCCTCGGCACATGAGCTGGCAGCACACAGCGCGGGGGAGGGGCCTCGGGGGAGTAGCCCGGGGGAGGGGCTGCGGCTGCAAAGGATTGTGGGAATTGTAGTTCCAGCGATAAAAATGCGATATATCTATTGGAAATGAATAATTATAAACTAGAAATGTTCGGCGGGCCAGATGAAAGTGTCTGGCGGGCCACATCTGGCCCGCGGGCCTTGAGTTTGACACATGTGCACTAGACCATAGGTGTCAAACTCTGGCCCGTGGGCCAAATTTGGCCCGCAGTGTAATTATATTTGGCCCGAGAGGCTATACCAAATGACTACTAGGGCTTGGCGCGCCCGGTATTATACAGCGCATTCATTCATCGTTACTACTACAAATCCCATTATATATTGTATAGTAATAAGTGTTGCTTGTTCCATATTCAATGTTAAAGCAAATCTTGTTTGGTTCAATATTAAAAGTTTCATTTGTTCAATACTGGCCCGCGACTTTGTTCAAGTTTTACATTTTGGCCCACTGTGGATTTGAGTTTGACACCCCTGCACTAGACCATCTGTCACATTTCAGCCATTTTGATAACATTCTTTCTTCATTATATTCAAAGGGTGTTCTGAATGCGATTTTAATCAAATCATATGGACACCAGCACCACAATTATGTGCTACATTTTCATGTGGTTTTAACCATCGAGCCCATAAAAATGACATATTCTTTGGTAATCAAATACACAATTCATTGTTTTGGCCCTTATCCTTGCCTGTGTCTGTCTTCTGTCCCGATCTGTGTCTTTATTCACATATTAAGACGCATAGAATCATAAAAAAAAAACAAACACAAGGGAGCTGAATATGGTTGGCATTTACGCTTGCATAATTTGTTCTGTTGTTCACTTTCTGTGTTTTTTTTTTTCATTTTTTTTTTTTTTTTTCATAGGAACGGACTTCCGCGGTAGAAAAGCGAAGAGAGGTTGTACTCCTCATTCAGCACATGGGAGAGAGACAGGAGTACTTAATTTCAGAACAGGTACCATTTCCAATATATTTATTTGTAGAGATGCAAGATGAAGCAATTTTTTAGACCCTATATGGTTCAGCCAAATTGATTTATTGTACCTACCAAGGAGGTTTACCTTGGCTGCAGAGCCACACGCTTTCCAGTTAGCAACACAGCACACTAAATCCCTTCCATTTTGGTCTTTTTAAGTTAACTTTGCTTGGTTTGTGTGTAAACAAGTCTGATTTTGTCACTATCGGGGTTTGTACAGGTGCTTGAAATCCTGCAAAGTTTCAATTTATAGAGTTCAAAAGAAGAGGGACTTTGTGGGCTATGCTTGAAACCGCTTTGAATCAAGCCAGGGTTAAAAATGGTTTTGTGCACACAAAAAATGTCTCTGCTGCCTTTTTTTTTCTTTTTTTTTTTTTTTAAGAAAAAGAAAAAAATATTATAGTAATTATTTTCCTTTTTTCCACCCCTCAAATAGAATGCAGAGGAAATGGGGGCACTGAACGGAACATCTCAGATGTCAAAACTGGTGATTCCTACGAGATTGTCATTGGTGGCTGTACAATGCGTGAAGGGTTTGGTCAAATAGACCAAGGCCTGCTGTGTCCTTTTTGGCCTGATTTATGCACTTGACCTCAAGTAGTACCCTCCGAAGCTTCTCCACACCTTCGAAACATTTCAAAGGTTACTGATTGGCCTAAGTCCTTTGTGCCCAAAGCCTTCAGTAAGGTACTGTACGCTTCTCAAAAAAGCTGGCTTAGGATGTATGCTTGTGTTTTAGTAGTTCATGTACGTTTCAGTTAGTCCTGTGTTTTTGGGGTTGAGCACTCAAAAATGTGTGCATTCATGTCATGTTCCTGCTCACGCCTCATCTGTGGTTCTCTTAAAAAAAAACTAAAAAAAACTTCAGCTGTTTTTTTAAAAAGTAAGTTCATGGAACCTTTTCTACATAAAACATTTTATATATATATTTTTTAGGAGCTTTTAACAACACTATCCAGATTTAGTGTTGAGTGCTTAGAACATTTCTTTTCAGTTACCTTTTTGCCTGCTCACATCTCTGTACTTCAATAAGGTTATTATCGGTACATGGAAGTAACATAAACATGGAGGCAGGCCAGCAATTGAGAATATGCATGTTAACGGACCTGTTACTGTTCAATTTTAGATCGATGTGCTTTATGATTAACAAAATGTTAAACAAAGATTGTGATTTGTGAGTTTTATTCACTGCCGCCAGAAAAAAAGAAATATACACACTTTTTTGCTGACTGTTTGAAATTGTATGTTCATTTTAATGCGTTAATAAAACATAAGCATGAGACTATTACAGCGTGTCCCTGTGTGGTTGTTTTTTAAACTCACCAAGGACGCAAAAGCCTGTCCATTGACCTCACAAACGGCTGGGTGTGCTCATCTCCCTGCTCTGGGACGCGGCATGATGGTGTTTGACTTGTGTTTGGTCGCCATCTAGTGGAGACTGGAGGAAGTGAACAGTAGATAAATAGCTTGAACCTCAATGAGGCCATCTGGTGGATTCATTGTGGCGTAATTGGACACAGGATTACCCAAAGGGAATAAAACATTTAATTATTTTTTTCAAAAAATACAAATTAAGGGCTAAATTGTCATTTGTTTATTTGTATATATGGACTTGCTTCCGTTGCCTTGTCCTGTGTTATTACTATCTCAAGACCAAATTCAAGTGTTGTAAAAAATAAACATACTGTATATGCGAGGATTAATTGAGACCAAACCTGGGACTAAACCTAGACTAATCCAGGACTAAACACTAAGAATGGTCCAATATTGTTTCTTTTTTACTTTCCTGTTTTTTTTGAGCCGATACCAATATCCAGTGTTTTGTTTGCTGCTGTGGCTGCGAAGCGATATTTGCCGATACCGATATTTTAAAAATCCATAGCACGCCCCACAAATCTTGAGTTTCTGTAAAGTTGCCGATACTCTGACCGATACACCTTCTTTTTTTAAATCTTGCATTTATTCAAATACAGGTGTAAAAAAAAAAAAAACAACATTAAAAAAGCTTTTATTCTCACGGTGAGCGGGTCGCCTCTCTACAGATCTGACCTGTAACCGTGGCGATAGATTCTGTTAGTTTTGGTACCATACTGCGGAGCTATCCTTCCAAATCCGTTAAACAGTCAAAACATTTTCAAAAATAAATGGAAATAAAAACGAAAATAACTTAAACAAAACTAATAAACAAATAAAATAAGTAAAGCAGGAGAAAAGGTGGTTAAAAAATTACACAGTGTACCTTCAACAGTTCTAAAAGCATCTTAAACTGTAACTCCACTTCTGGGACGCGCACCGCTCACTGAAAACCCCTGATTATTGGACTAAAGTCGGTCAAATTGTAAATATGCTGGCGTTAGAAAGGTGCATTTATTGAAAAAATATTCCTTAAAAATCTATAAAGGGTTCAATTGAAAAACAAAAAGGTGTGCGTGCTACCTGGAGACTAAAACTACTATAATAACTTGGAATTGATTTACTAGACCATAGGTGTCAAACTCTGGCCCGTGGGCCAAATTTGGCCCGCAGTGTAATTGTATTTGGCCCGAGAGGCTATACCAAATGACTACTAGGGCTTGGCGCGCCGGTATTATACAGCGCATTCATTCATCGTTACTACTACAAATCCCATTATATATTGTATAGTAATAAGTGTTGCTTGTTCCATATTCAATGTTAAAGCAAATCTTGTTTGGGTCAATATTAAAAGTTTCATTTGTTCAATACTGGCCCGCGACTTTGTTCAAGTTTTACATTTTGGCCCACTGTGGATTTGAGTTTGACACCCCTGCACTAGACCATCTGTCTTTTTTTTTTTTTTAAGAAAAAGAAAAAATATATATATTATATTATAGTAATTATTTTCCTTTTTTCCACCCCTCAAATAGAATGCAGAGGAAATGGAGGGCACTGAACGGAACATCTCCTACCCACTGAAGATTGTCAAAACTGGTGATTCCTACGAGATTGTCATTGGTGGCTGTACAAAGCGTGAAGGGTTTGGTCAAATAGACCCAAGGCCTGCTGTGTCCTTTTTGGCCTGATTTATGCACTTGACCTCAAGTACCCTCCGAAGCTTCTCCACACCTTCGAAACATTTCAAAGGTTACTGATTGGCCTAAGTCCTTTGTGCCCAAAGCCTTCAGTAAGGTACTGTACGCTTCTCAAAAAGCTGGCTTAGGATGTATGCTTGTGTTTTAGTAGTTCATGTACGTTTCAGTTAGTCCTGTGTTTTGTGGGTTGAGCACTCAAAAATGTGTGCATTCATGTCATGTTCCTGCTCACGCCTCATCTGTGGTTCTCTTAAAAAAAAAAACAAAAAAAACTTCAGCTGTTTTTTTAAAAAGTAAGTTCATGGAACCTTTTCTACATAAAACATTTTATATATATATATTTTATGAGCTTTTAACAACACTATCCAGATTTAGTGTTGAGTGCTTAGAACATTTCTTTTCAGTTACCTTTTTGCCTGCTCACATCTCTGTACTTCAATAAGGTTATTATCGGTACATGGAAGTAACATAAACATGGAGGCAGGCCAGCAATTGAGAATATGCATGTTAACGGACCTGTTACTGTTCAATTTTAGATCGATGTGTTTTATGATTAACAAAATGTTAAACAAAGATTGTGATTTGTGAGTTTCTCCACAAACATTTCTTTTTACATATATTTTTGTATGGTGTGCCCAACTTTTGTTGAAATTCAAATTGTTGAAATTGTTATTCAATGGTTATTAAAATGAACGTTGAAATGGTAAAATATATAATTTCAAAGTGTGTTTTTTTTTTTTTTTTTCCATCAACACAAACAGATGATCTCCAAGTACTGTTATTGTTTCATCAGAACACAAACATTTTAGGAAAAATGATTAAGGTTAAAGCAATTTTTTTTCTTTTTGTTTAAGCAACTTTAGTTTGTCGTCTTTACGCATAAAACAACAAATGTTGACAGAACATAATTTGATCAATGGAACCACTTGCATAACTTTTTATGCTTTAGATTGAAACAACACTTTTTTCAGTGTGTACAGACTCATGTTTTTCTTGACTCCATGCATTAATGAATGTATTTTCAAACTGAAGAAATTATTTAGTTGTTTTGTCAACTTTTTTAGGCTTTGCTGTCGTGTCTTATACATCATTATACCACTCCTTTTCTTAAAGTGAACTTTGTAAGCACCTCTCGCTGTGTGTGTTTTGTGTGTGTGTGTGTGTGTGTGTGTCCTGATGTATTCACTGCCGCCAGAAAAAAAATAAATATACACACTTTTTGCTGACTGTCTGTTTGAAATTGTATGTTCATTTTAATGCGTTAATAAAACATAAGCATGAGACATTACAGTACAGCGTGTCCCTGTGTGGTTGTTTTTTAAGAGTAAGACAGTGGACAAAGTCATGTGAAACCTCCAGGCAGACGACCCTTATAGTGGTATCTTTAAGCTTATGCCGTACTCAGTAGAACCTACCTCGCATAAACTCACCAAGGACGCAAAAGCCTGTCCATTGACCTCACAAACGGCTGGGTGTGCTCATCTCCCTGCTCTGGGACGCGGCATGATGGTGTTTGACTTGTGTTTGGTCGCCATCTAGTGGAGACTGGAGGAAGTGAACAGTGGATATAATGGCTTGAACCGCAATGAGGCCATCTGGTGGATTCATTGTGGTGTAATTGGACACAGGAACATGAAGTGGACACTCAGAAGTGGAGGAAGCACTTGAAGTCTGTCCGTCAAGGAAATTCATTCGGGCTGCAGAATCATGAAACACAAGAATAGAGGAGATAGAAGAGGAAGAAGACATTTGTAAGAAATTTGACCCATAGATTGTTATAGCTTTGACTGGAATATTCCACAGTATGGCATTGAACCTTTATCCACCTTTTCCACCTTCAAACCACTCGAGGTGCTTTATATCAAAGAACAAACTCACACATTCACACACACGTTCACACACACCTCAAATAAAAAACATTCCCACAGCCGTGTACACAGACACTGGGAGCGCGGTGTCTTGCCCAAGGACAGAACGACTGAATGACACTTCGTTGAATAAACACTCGTAACACTTTGTTCACTTCGCTAACGTCGTTCTCATGAATTAGTTCATTCTGATTTCCCCCCAGAAAGTGTTTTGTAAAAGCAGAATTTTGTGACCAAAATCAGACCACTACACTCTGTCTGTACTGTCTCAACATTTTATCACTCGCAAACTTGTAAGGAAGAGCCATGTGAGCTGATTGGCTGTGCAAAGGTGTGAGATAGTGGCCAAAAAACTCATTCATATGAATAATATAGCTAATACTAATGCTATGTGCTAACGAGTTTGTGAGATTTCAGAACTAGCATGATATAATTAAAAAACGATTTCAGATATCCCAGCTTTAATCGATATAGTTAAGTTTATTAACTAACTTTGGATTATCCCATCCACATCAATAACATATTTATGAATTTAACAGTAAACCCAAAATGTCAAAAGAATAATCTCTCATTTTTAATATTTTAAAAAAAGTATTTTTATAAAAACTGTGTAAATAAATAAATAAATAAATAAATAAAACCCACAGATTTTTACATTAAATACAAAAATGCTTGCTCCAGCCCTTTTTCTGAGAGGTTACACAAGTCACATGGAGAGGGCATCAGTTCACCCAGCCTAAATTATAAAGTGCATCGTAATAGTCCATGATTTATGTGTCTCTCGCACACTTGACGCCCTGTCTTCACTCAGCCCACATTTACAATAGTCTCAGAGGTATATTTTTAACAGAAGGGTGTTTTCCTTGTCATACAGTCCATTTTGAAAGCCCAAACTGTAAAAAGCAGTCTCCGTGACCCCTGCCGCTCTGCTCCCAGCCCCATTTCCTGGACCAAGTCTTTCAGCAACTATTTGTCCCTCTCATAAATGAATCGGAGCTGAACGGGCCTCGAAAGACATGCTGAAATATCACTTATTTCTAAATATAATGCCCCGCTTGACATGCTCCCGACGCTCGCTTTAAAGGGTATGGCGTCTTGGAGGTTTCGCCGCGATCAAAAATGTATGCGTTGATGTAGACATTTGAACTTGAGTTGGTTTTCCATTTGATTTTTCTGTTTGTAACTCTCACACGTATAAATATTGCAGCGCACTCTTAAAGGAAGTGGACTTGTCTTGTCGGGCACAGCCGCACAGAGCGAAAACTCACAAACATCCGAAGTTTAAGTGGGATAATGTGGAGGATTTTCATGAAAAATTAAACAGACCGTCAGACAGACATGCAATCGGAAAGTATCCCTTTTATTCCACATGTTGTAGATGTTGGACTGTGAAAGCATTCCTCAATCTGGGCTATTTTTTGCAACTGTGGAAAGTACATTTTATAAGTTTAGTGCACAAAAAACAAACTCCAGCAGAGTAAGTACAAGGTAGAGCTTTGTAATGTGTGAGAAAATTGGCAATTATATCAGGGAGGCAGTAGTTCAGTTGGTAAAGAGCTCGTACTCTGATTTGAAAACCGCCAATTCGAATCCTATTCCCAACTTCAAAGACACGTATTTTGTGTGTGTTATAACATACCCGGAGTTGTATTTAGCCTAATTCGCGCTAGTTTGACGGCTCCTGTGTAGAAAGTCCCCTCCCTCTCCAAACGTCAAAAACACTCCGTTCTGAATTTCCCCGATCTGTGATGTCATAGGTAAGCTGTTTTAAAAAAAAAAAAACTAAATCCATGAATCATCGCCTCAAATCACAACCTTCACGAACATCTGTGGTAGGACGCTCAGATCCACTGGCCCACAGGTTAGCGGTGCGATTCCAGCTCCCACGGGTGAATGTTGTCGTTGT